>JAVJIF010012698.1:0-123482 GCA_038442645.1 Agave tequilana
TTTTGTCTTTGAATACCCATATCGAGAATTATTGCAACAACAGAAACCTTGCTGAATTGGAGGAATGCCCATATTCAGAATAGCATCAACAGAAACCTTGCTGAATAGGAGGTGCTTTCATGGGATAGAATCAGTTATGATGATCTTTCAGGATGCCCAAAATTGCGTTCAGGTATGTTGTTTCCCTCTGTCTAAGTGCAGCGCTCTAGAACCGATAGGTGTTTCTTGAAGTTGGGCAGTTGCTTCTTAAAACTCTCCTGTAGTTCTCTTTGCAAGAGGACCACATGAGGCCAATATGTAAATAACTAGTTTACACATCTATATAAACGTAAATTGCTAGTGTACCATATCCTTTCCTTTACTATTTTATCCCCTCAATAACCTTTTGGTGTCTTATTTCTTATTTACCTTTTAGCAATTCACTAGCATTACCTTTTGGACCTCAACATTAACTTTATATTCACATACCAGGCAATCAGTGATAATCAAATTACTTTGTCTTGCATCGTATATGATGTATTTTCATGTACATTCCCTGCCAATGTTTTGTCCCCCCCCCCCCCCCCCCCCCCCCCCCCCCCCCCCCCCCCCCCCCCCCCCCCCCCCCCCCCCAGTTCTGTCTTGAATTATCTCATAAATTTGAGAATTATTTGTTTCATTTTTTCTTTATTTTTCTAGTATATATATCCATATTACTATTACATGTTGTATGTCGTGAATTTCTCAACTGTATATATGGTAGGCATTCCTTATAAACATTATTAATGTCATTTAGCTTATTAGAAAAATAAAGTTGTGATCATCACTGTATACTGTAAAGACCCTGCATACCTACTACTAATGTAATTGGTGAAGTCTCAAAAATGTAATGAACTGACAATTCTTATGTGCTTTTATGTGCACCATAAAGTATTTGTTATTATCATTGAGGGCTTTCTGCTGAAACAATAATAGTGCCCTTAGCCCTAGGTCACCACACATGATTTTATAACCAATATTATTGTCTATGAGAATATTGATTATGATTACCTTTGAAAAGAAAATTGAGTATAACTACGTCTCTCTTCTTTATTTAGACAAACTGGTGGCGGGTCTGTAACCACAGAAGTTCAGAGATATATTTTGGAACATTGTATTAACAACGTAAGTATTATGAGAACATTTTTTATAATTTTTCTATCTGTATCTTTATTTGTGATTTCAGAGTTTAATATGTACTAGAACCTTCATATGTTGTTTTCAATAATTGGGGCCATTTGGTTTTGCAAGTTTATTATATTTTTATCTGACAACTAGCAAGCAAATAACAACGTGAAATATTGCAGTTCTTCTTCAGGAGTACTTTTGAACATATTCCTCATAAATTTCTTTCATGCTCTGTGGCGAGCTATGAATTAATATAGTATATTATATACTAATGTATTGTAAAAATAAATTAAGCACTACTTTTCTTTTCTTCTAATTTCATGTGAAGAATTCTTGATTTGATCCTTTGTTTCATGAGTTCATCTAAACAGATCTTACAGTGTTAGGATCATCCTAGTTAGCGGAGCTGGGTTATTACTATTCAGTAGCAGAAAAGCACTTGATATGTATTAATCTAAAATAATTAGATATAAACGGTTTTTATCTATTTAAAGGATATTAATACAATATATTATAATGTGATATATTTTAATAATAAATGCATGACTAATTTTCTTTTCTCTGAGTTCTTTGTGTGAAGAATGCTTAGTTTATGGAGATCCATCTATACAGAGCACCATGACACCAAATGCTGTCAATTATTTTTAAAAAGTTCATTTGTTTTTGTCGAGATGAAGAGAAATATGGTACACCCCCAGCTAGGTTTGATGCCTTTATTACATAGCATAGAAACAATACATGTCCTAATAGAAATAAAAAAACTACAAAATAACAAAAAAGGCCCTATGTTTACTAATTGTAGTGGGTAATTTCCGACCCCCTCGAGATCACGACACATGTCCATTCAGCCCTTGGATGATCGCGTGACACGTGTCCATACGCAGAATATCTGAAGAAGAGTCCTAATCTCATTTAAACTCAAGGTAGTTCAGGCAGTCAAAAGATAAAGATAGAATCAGTTACAAGTACCCCTATTTTCAAGCCAAATCTTCATTCGAATCCGGCGGTTATTGCTCGGGAGTAGATCAACCACATTGGATAAAGACAAATACATGTTCTACCAATTTAAGTAAGGATGTTTGGCTCCAACCGCCTCCAAGATAAGCAGTTGAGATATGATAGATGTTCAGATAGATGAGAACTCTGTAAACTTTATCCAGCAGACACCCACTTGCATAAATAGTAGACCCTGTCCAACGAGAGGGAGGAGGATGATTAAACTCCAAAAATCTTAGCACATGAGATCAGGCAGTCACCATTGTAATTTTCTCTGAATTATAGTGGAACCTTCTCTCTTTCTCCGTGATTTTTATCTTTCGGGTTTCCACGTAAATCTGTACGTCTTCTCTTGTTTGATCTCTAAAACTCATCCATCACTTTATACAATTTGGTGCGTGGTAACTCCTCCGGGAATTACCTACTGCATTTGGTGCTTTCATTGAGATCTTTTGAGTCTACGCTCAAATTTTTCCCAATCCTATGCCCTTTCACGTCCTAAAAAAAGCTTCAAACAACCATGGTGCCGAAGAGCATTACCCACCATGACGTCAACACCTCTGGCGAACACGAGTTATCAACACTCTCTCCCGAGGACAACTTATCCAGCGAGTGGCTGACCTGTGACGACAGCTGGGTGAACAGCGGGCCCTGGCAGACTGTGAGCGAGAACTGGTCGCCATCCATTACGATATCGTTGAGCGCGAGCGAGAAGCGGCAAAGCAAATCAATCGGCAGCTACTCACGCAAATAAAAGCCCTTCGAAAAGCTCAACAACGAGTCATTGAGTTAAGCGCCAGGGAAGCCCAAGTGAACACGTACTCTGAAGTCCATCAACATCGCTCAGCTCCGACCAACTTACTTTCAAGTTAACCAAAGGCACTCTCGAACAAACTCACCACATGAGAATCCAGAGAGCCACAGGGCCGGTGAAGCGGACGAGGGGCATGATGCCCCAACACGCAAAAGGAAGGAAAATACTTTTTGACAGCAACAAAGACCAAGGACGGCTTAGTTTTCACTCCTCTGAAGTTACCGATTGATCAGATCCTATACATCATCAAGCATCAATCCTAGGTGAGACTCCCCAAGCCAAGCAAGCACGCCCAGATCTCTTAGAAGTAAGAGGACACTGTTCTTTCCATGACAGTCGGGGACATGTCGCTCTGCATTGCTGGGCCTTCAAAAGGCACCTCGAGGATCTAGTTCAATGTGGATACCTCGAAGAGTTATCCTGGACCAAGAGGAAGATCCGGAGGTCAGAGATACCTCAACTGAGTCTATCGACTGAAGCGCTTACTCAACAACACAACTCGAGACGAAAAGCCCCTCAAGAAACAATGAAACTCTTTTCACTTGAAATGATACCATGTGTAGAATTATGTAATATCCAAAGACCATTGTGCAAGTTCTCTATCCTAATAATGTTTTCGTAAAATTTCAATACCCTCTCTGATTACGATACACTTCAACAGCCTATATCAGACCTTATCCTGATGGTTTCTCGAGAACAACTTATATCGGGTCTTACCCTGACGGCTACTCTTCGGGGAGTCTCTTGAAAGACGGGGACTTGCTCACATGACTGCTCGAGCTTAACCTATATCGGGCATTTGTCCTGATGACTACTCGAGTGAGTCGCAGCCTATATCGGGTCTTACTTTGACGGTTACGCCTCAGGAGGTGTCCTGAAAGAACTCACCCACAATAACTACTCAGGCTCAGCTTATATCGGGTTATCACTCTGATGACTACTCGAGTGAGTCAATAACCTATATCAGGTCTTACCCCGATGGTTCCTCATGAACAACATATAGTGGGTCCGACCCTGACAGCTAACCCTCAGGGAGTCTCCTGAAAGATGGAGGGACTCGCTCACAATGACTGCTCGGAGCTCAGCCTACATCGGGTCCTCACTCTGATGACTACTCGAATGAGTCAACAACCTATATTGGGTCCTTCCCTGATGGCTACTTGGGAACAAGTATAGAAGGTCCAACCCTGATGGCTACTCGAGAACAACCTATAGCGGGTTCTACTCTAACGGCTACCCCTCAGGGAGTCCTCTTGAAAGACGAAAACTCATTCACAATGACTGCTCGAGCTTAGCCTATGTCAGGCCTTCGCCCTGATAGCTAATCGAGTGCGTCAACAACCTATATCGAGTCCTACCCTGATGGCTACTTGGGAACAATTTACAGTGGGTGCTACCCTGATGGCTACTCGAGAACAACTTATAGCGGGTCCTATCTTGACGGCTATCCTTGGTGAGTCTCCTGAAAGACGGGGACTCGCCCATAATAACTGCTCGGGCTCAACCTATATCAGGCCTTCGCCCGGATGGCTACTCGAGTAAGTCAACAGCCTATATCGGGTCCTATCCTAACGATTACCCCTCGGGGAGTCTCTTGAAAGATAGAGACTCGCCTACAATGACTGCTCGGAGCTTAGCCTATATCGGGCCTTCGCCCTGATGCTACTCGAGTGGGTCAACAGCCTATATCGGGTCCTATCCTGATGGGCTACCCTTGGGAAGTCTCCTGAAAGACGGAGACTCGCTCATAATGACTGTTCGGAGCTCATCTTACATCAGGTCCTCACCCTGATCATTACTCGAGTGGGTTAACAGCGTATATCGGGTCCTACCCTGGCGGTTACTCGGGAATAGCTCATAGCTGGTCTTACCCTGACGGCTACCCTCGAAGAGTCTCCTGAAAGACGGGAACTCGCCCACAATGACTGCTCGGGCTCAGCCTATAGCGGGACCTTCATCCTGATGGCTACTCGAGTGAGTCAACAATCTATATCGGTCCTACTCTGACGACTAGCCCTCAGGGAGTTTTCTAAAAGATGGGGACTCGCCCACAATGATTGCTCGGAGCTCAGCCTCTATCGGCCCTTCACCCTGATGGCTACTCGAGTGAGTCAACAGCCTATATCGGGTCCTACCCTAACGGTTACCCCCGGGGGAGTCTCCTAAAAGACGGGGACTCGCCCACAATGACTGCTCGAGCTCAGCCTATATCGGGCCTTCGCTTTGATGGCTACACGAGTGAGTCAACAGCCAATATCAGGTCCTACCCTAACAGCTTCCCTTTGGGAAGTCTCCTAAAAGACGGGAACTCGCCCACAATGACTGCTCAAACTCAACCTATATCAGATCTTCGTCTTGATGGCTATTCGATGAGTCAACAACCTATATCGGATTTTACCCTGACGGCTACTCCTCAGGGAGTCCTGAAAGATGGGAACTCAACCATAATGACTGCCGGGGCTCAGCCTATATCAGGCTTTCTCCCTGATGGTTACTCAATGAGTCAACAGTTTATATCGGGCCCTACCCTGACACTACCCCTCGGCAAGCCTCCTGAAAAGACGGAGGCTCGCCCACAATGACTACCCGACAACATAGCTCCGCAGTCGTAATATCCCTCACTCAGAAGCGACATCAAGCCAAACTCTGTTGCAGGGATTTCTCCCTCTCGGAGGCTCAATTCTATAGCTGCGATTTCCTTATTTGAAGGTAAAATTTGCAGGTGCCGCTGTGGGACAAACATTACTCGGGAACCAGACGCCGAACCATTCCAAACAAAATAGTCACAAAACAATTCAGGCAAGATCCAAACAATACTTCCATTTCAATTCACTGGTATATTACAAAGTTTTTCAATTACATCCATTCAAATACAAGCTTGGTTACATCTAACAAGAGTAATACAAGATCGATTGCATGTCGTGTCTTGCTAGAAAGAAAAAAAATAGATACGCTTTCTGCCATAATGTCTATGACAGAATCCAAGAGATGACTCCTAAATAAACAATCCACCATTTTCGAAGGGCAATGACATTGAGAACTCCCAGGAAAATGGCAGCACTGAAGATCACGTCTCAGACTGTAAACTGAAGCCTGTAAGATAGTGATGATACCAATGCCAAGCACGTAACTCCGAAGATGAACTCGGAGCGGAGACAGACAAAGAGACGACATTCAACAGGAGTGCAAACAGACAGACCCAGGGATCAGAACCATCATCAAGCACGTCCGGTGCTCTCCCCTACTACACCTGTAAGGAAAGAGAGGTGTCGAGTCCCAACTCTAGCCCGACCTGATCCAAAGACCAGACAGACAGACTAGGCAGAAGCATGGGCCTTACCTATCCTTCCTGACAGCTGGCCTTGTCGCGAAGATTGACCTTCCTCGACGAGCCCATCGTGAAAACTGATGTTCCTCAACAAATGAACTCTTGAACATTAGGAGCGCAACAACAGTCTCCATTCCTTCTCTTTCTCTCTCCTTCCTCCTCCAGACGAAGAAGAAAAGAAGACATCACCGCCCACCAACAATGCGAAATTTTGAAAGTAAGGAGTTTTCAAGAAGAAGCACAAATTTCCTCTCAAAGTTGTGCCCAATTTATGGACGGGAAGGAAGCTCAAGTGCCTATCATTTAAATTTCAATCACCAAAAGACGAGAGAGACGCTTTCAACCCTCAAACCTCGAGCGACCACTTGATCAAAAACCTACGCGTGTCACGATGGATCGGATCCGAACCGTCACACTCAATTCGCAGCACCAACCTCGAACACTGTGCCCCTTCGAAGAGTGATGGTTACCTAGCCGACGCTGCAGCGGATGAGACGTGCATTTAAAGCTTTGTTAGCTTGTAGAGGCACACCACAAAAAGATAAAAGCTGAAGCAACACCGACAACCCGAGTTCAGGCTCAAGGGGTCTGCTCTCCTCCTTTTCTCACGGAGTCCTCGAGTGCACATAACTCCTGGGGCAAATTTCCGACCTCCTGCCAAAGAGTGAAGTAGAAGGGGCATCTGGAGTGGGGGCAGTTTTCGACTCCCTCAAGATCACTACACATGCCCATACCCGGGAATTACCCACGGCACTAATATTACAAAATTAACTCTCCATTAATACTTCCTCTTAAGCTGAATCATAAATGTCAAGTTAGGATACATGTGGGAGGAGGGTGGGAGGAGGGTGGTGCTATCGATTGGGTTTAGGTGGTTGTGCTGTTGATGGATGTGCGATGGTGGTTATGTTGGGTTGTTATGGTTGAGGGGTTTGGTCGGGTTCGAAAGAAGAATAAAGTAGAAGAAAGGGAAGAAGGAGAGAGGGTGAAGGTGGCTATCCTGAGAAAGAAGAGGGAAAAAAAGAACTAAAGAAAGAACTTTGATTAGAAAAGGAACTTTGATTAGAGTAAGAAATTTTTTTTGAAAGAACTTTGATTGGAAAAAGGAACTTTGATTAGAAGAAGAAGAAAACAATTAACTAAAACTAAAAGAAACTTTTGTTTTGAAAGAGAGAGCTAGCGTTTTGATACCGTGTTGAGATGAAGAGAAGACAATGCACTCCCAATTAGGGGGTGTTCCCTTACTATATGGCATAGGAACAATATATATCCTAGTAGAAATAGGAAACTACAAAATAACAAAAAAGACCTATTTATTAAATATTGCAGAATTAACTCTATACTTTCTAGTATTTTTGATTTAAAGTGACGAGAGATTATTGTAAGGTTTATTTTAAAAAAAAAATGTAATTTTTAAAATATTAATTGTTGGTATGCTATGGCCAAGTTTTACCTTTTTGTCTAAAAGTTAATTCACTTGTTTTTATTAGGCACAACGTATCCATTTACCACAACGTATCCATGTACCCCATAATATTTATGGACACTTGTTATTGTGAATATAGTTTTGAGTGGCATGGAGAAGCGGTATGTCTTCTTTAGGCCATATTTGTAGGAAGGTTGAACGGCCTTTTAGAGAGAGCCACACACTAAACAACTGAGGATAAACAAGGAGGAAAAAACTGCTGGTTTGTGCAATAGGAAGTCCATATGCACTAAATTTCATTTCTCAAATTTTAGGGGTGATAGAGCGATGCAATAGGAAGTCCATCATGCAATCTCAAACCTATGTAGTCTTCGTTGCATGATAGAGCGATGCATGTATGCTCTTATTGACTCGGAGCGATCTAAGAAAGCATCATGATAAAGAGTGTATGCAATTTTACAGTTCTTACATAAATAACATAATACTTTTATCTTTTCACTTTTCTAGCTCATCATTATGCTTAGTAGAAGAGTATAGGTGCCATTCTTGTCATCTGTCATAATTTCAAGTGTATTGAAAACTCATTCTTCAGAGTTGTGCCACCAGTATTTTTTTAGGTATTTCTTGTCATAGTCATGTCAGCTAGGAATTGCAGCAGTTTGGACTACCATCCTTTGCTGTGCCTAGGTATGTCATGCATTATAATGATAGCACAAACTTTTCTGTAAATGATTACTATAAAAAAACTAGGACGCTTAAGGGAAGTCCATTGCTATTTTGAATAATTTCTGTTTGCTTTAGTTTAGCATGCATTCTTGGAAAACCCTATGATTTGAAGATAGAACACCAGTGTCTTACCCGGACACGGACACCGGATGTCGGACACGACAACTATCCGAAATCCAGACACAAGGACATGACTAAATATGCAATTTTCTTATGAGTATATGCATATTTGACTAGGAATTCTATGTATTAAGCTAATATTAATACAAGGAAAAACTTAGATTTTGTAAAATGATCTACAAAATAGGTAACTTTTGTCAAAGGCCATAAATAATGGTACTTTTTGAACTAAATAATGGTTTATACATTTGTAAGTGTCGAACACAGATGGACACGCGTTTCGTGTCTACGTGTCTCGGACACGCCAATTTTTAGGTTGGAGAAGTATCCTACATATCATAGTGAAAACAATGGTCTAAACTAAATTACAAAATTTACAATTTCTCCCCATCAATCAACTATTGTACATTAAATCAAATTGTTAAGTAAACAATTATGCCATAATTATAATCATCCATGTGGCCTTTATATAATGGAGAACCTGTCTTGATATGAAGTGAATATCAATTAGGAATATGTACTGAATATTGAATGTCTTTGATGTGGAACGGGTGCGTGCGTGTCGTGTAAGAATCAGTAATATACTCAAACTCGTCACATTTCACCAAATAAAACGATCTTCAGTAGGAAACTCAAAACTAACAATGTCAAACAAATGGATGTTACAAGTTGCATATTAGCTTTGAACATTTCTAATCTCAGTAAGATCTAATTACAATAGTTATATCATGCATGACAAGTTCTAATCTCAATATCAATTATAAGCGATCAAACGAATTACAGAGTCACTCATCTCACCATATAGTGGACAATATGAGATAAATATAATACTCTAGAGATGAATTAACTGATGTATAGTTCAACTAATAAATAGATTGCTTTGAAATAAACTTACAGACATAGAACTCGCCGTCATACTCTAGGAGAAGTGAGTTTGGCTCGATCTTAGACATGGATCATCAAGTCAAAAGACTGAGATGAGCGCTACTGAAGCTGTTACTGCTGCTTCTATTACTTCTTTATCTGCTGCCGCTGTCGCTTTGCTGTTGCTACTGTCTGTTTGCTGCTGTTGCTGGCTGACTGCTGCTGCTGTTGTTGCTGTTGGCGGCTTCTGCTGTTGTTGCTGCTGGCCTGCTGCTGTTGGTGGTGCTGCTGTGCTGCTGGCCTGCTGCTGGTGCTGGACTGCGGCTGTTGTTGCTGCTGTTGCTGCTGCTGCCTGCTGGTGTTGTTGCTGCTGGCCTGCTGTTGTTGCTGTTGCTGCTGGACTGCGGTTGACGCTGCTGCTTGCTGCTGTTGCTGCAAGCTGCTTTCGCTGCTGCTGCTCCTGCTATTCTGTTGCTACTTCGCTGATTTTTTTCACATTTCATTCATCATTCATTGTAGATAGGGAGAGAAGAGACAAGGAGATGAGAGGCAGACAAAGGGATTTGGTCTTTAAACATTCATTCATTCAATTAGAGAGGAGACATGAGAGGGGATTAGAGGAGACAACACATAGAGAGAGAGGCAAGTGGGAAACTTTCATTTTTCATTCATCATCCTCAAACTAGTACACAACCATGCCTCATATAGGCTATAAGTTACAACTATCCCACAACTACTCATAACTTCCCACTACATTACACACTCATAATTACACCACTACTACACATGATGGCCATAACTATCACCACTACACAACTGAAATACATGCAAATATAAAAAAAATACAAGTAAATACAGTAAACAAATACACTGAAACACAAATAAAAGTTGAGGCTCAGATGTTCTCATCAATTCTCCCCAGATAGGAGAGAACTCGACCCTGTCGAGTCAACTGCAGAGCTGCTCTCTTGCTGTTGTAAGTTTATTTCCTGCATCTCAGATTACTAGTCAAGCTGCATCATATATTCATCATCTAAAATATTATCAATTTTCTCTACTGTATAGGATGAATATCTGAAAGTGGGGAAGTGAAGGACTCTCAAAATTGGCTCAGGATATGGCTCATCAACCAGTGGGCTGTTTATGGATAATCAAGACATTGTAAACCACTTAGTCTTCAATATTGAAAATAGAACTGATGCCAAATTTATAACTTTAGTATTGTAATTTAAATTCTTTTAAGATTTTGAAAAGTCCAGCATTACTGGCATGCAAATCTTTCACAGTTTCCTGGGAAAACCATTTTAGACGAATCTGAATCATCACAAAATTGTCAACACTAAAAGTTTTAAATTCCTTTACTGATGTCAGATCATAGCTTCTAGTTAGTGTTGCCTGTTCAAATATATCACTGATTCTTATGTGTAAAACTTGCATGTATGTGGCAAAATATGATGCAGACTCAGATGTTTAGGCGTAAAATATAGACTCAAAAACTCTATAATGAAGTGCAGTAGAGAACTTAACTTAGTGCCTGTCATTGTTAAAGAGTCTTTCAGAAGATAGCTCGGGAACTTTGACTCTATTGGATATTAAAGTTTTAGGCACTTAGTTCGTAGTCATCAATATACACGACCTCGATCAAAAGGAATTATCAGGCGAATCATCCTAACTGTGTGTGGCAATTTACCTGTTATTTTAATGACGTCAAGTGAGATCCTAACAGGTAAAATCTGAAGGATAGCACATTTAGGTTTAACCGTAATGGTAGAAAAGTTTATGATATGTAGAACATTAGTTTCTTCTATAATGATACCCTTCAAATCATTGGATATAGATTGACCATAAATGATAAAATTCTTGATCTGTCCTACATCCTTTGTCACTATATAATTTCAAAACTTGTCCTCATAAACATGAGTGTTTATTAGGATAAGGAATTGTGGTTTGCCCTCTAGTGATAACTCATCAACCTGCCTTTCAAATTCAGTTTTCTCGGTAGGATTCAACCTAAGGGTGTGGTAAGTCGGGAAGGCGAGCCTCTGGTATTAAGTCAACGACATGTTGGATATCACGTGTCATTGGTAGCTTGTGTAGGAGGTCTTCAGACAAGACATCATCAAACTCTGTAGTCACATGAGTGACTTCGAGGAGAGACGAAGCACTATTTTTTGGAAAGACATCAGTGAACTCCGTAGTCACTGAGGTGACTTCGAGAGGGATCGAAGTATTGCCTTTAGGAAAGATATGAATAAACTCTGTAGTCACTAGGATCACCTCGAGAGGGCTCGAAGTACTAGATACCTCAATATTATCACCCATGTTCTCTTTGTCAGAGTTGAAGTCTTGTGGTTCTTTCACTTGATAAATGAATTCTTCAGAGTCAGACTCTGATTCTGTTATGGACAATTTATCAATAGCAATTTTGACTGGGCTCGGTGTCGGCAGTATAGGAGGAAGGGGTTGACGACCAGAGCAAACAATATTAGGGGTTGACAGTAAAGGAGGAAGGGGTTGACGACCAAAATAGACAATGACAGTAGGGGTCGGCAATAAAGGAGGAAAGGACTCTGGATTTGTAGCAGATGTTCCTTAACTTTAGTTACTATGACTGGCCTTTGACAATTGACCACAACATGCTCATGACCCTGACACTTGTTACTCTCGATTGCAGGATGATAAGAGGTGGACTTCATTACTTGATCCAACCTAGTTATGCAACTCAAAATTTCATTTAACTTTTGGAGGATTTTGGAGTTGGTGTCCATATTGATGGTTTGGGATTTACTAGCCATTTTTTATTTTATTTTTTTAACTTAATGTAAGATGTTCCTGCCTAAACCTTGTGCTCTGACACCAAACTGATGTGGAACGGGTGCGTGCGTTTCGTGTAGGAAATCAGTGATATACTCAAACTCGTCACATTTCATCAAATAAAACGATCTTCGGCAGGAAACTTAAAACTAACAATGTCAAACAAATGGATGTTACACGTTGCATACTAGCTTTGAATATTTCTAATCTCAGTAAGATCTAATTACAATAGTTATATCATGCATGACAAGTTCTAATCTCAATATCAATGATAAGCGATCAAACGAATTGCATAGTCACTCATCTCACCATATAGTGGACAACATGAGATAAAGATAATACTCTAGAGATGAATTAACTGATGTATAGTTCAACTAATAAATAGATTGCTTTGAAATAAACTTACAGATAAAGAACTCGCCGTCATACTCTAGGAGAAGTGAGTTTGGTTCGATCTTAGACATGGATCATCAAGTCAAAAGACTGAGATGAGCGCTGCTGAAGCTGTTATTGCTGCTTCTATTACTTCTTTATCTGCTGCCGCTGTCGCTTTGCTGTTGCTGCTGTCTGGCTGCTGCTGCTGCTGTTGTTGCTACTGGCCTGTTGCTGCTGCCATGGTTCAAATACTCGGTCTCGGCCGCCGACTCGGCCGGCACCGAGACGGATCGGTCTCGGCGACTCGGATCGGACTCGGACGATACGCGCAAAACGCTACATAGAACGCCAAAAAAATTATGAAAAAATCATGACAAATCATAAAAAAATGTAAACATTCAAATTCATGCATCACATATTCAAAACATATCACCTAACACTCAAAACATAACGTGAAAGCATAAATACAAGCGTCGTCGGTAGAAAAATATCAAAATATATGCATAATATAGTAAATTGCACAAAATAATTCATAAGTACCTGCTAATATAGTCATTTCCACATTGAATTACGAGGAGACTCCAAATCATCATTATCATCTGGCCCGCGATAAGTATAGAAACCAGGCATATAATTTCCATAGGATAATGATATGATTGTGGGTGAGATCCTGTAGGCTGAGATGATTGGCCAGAGGCTCACTATCAGAGTAATATGGCGGTAGGGGTTGTGCAATATCAGCTCCATGGTGATAATACCCAAAACCTCGATATTCAGTGCTGCTAGTAGAGTATTCACCAGTGCTAGAATAATCAGTGCCAGAATATTGACCAGATGTCAAACCCAACCCCTATAAATGGCCTTCAAGACTATGATGACCATGTGAGTAGTTATTATGTCCACTCGAATAATCATCGCTAGAACTGAATTCGACCAACCGATCCAAATGCCTACGCTGTTGTGAAATCCCCGCCCGGCCTCCATGATCTGTATCTTGTGTGGCATAATATTCTGAATCCCATGTTAAAGCATCATCTCGTTGGCTTCCACCAACACCATGAGTCTCTTCAACATTACCACCATCACCACCATCACCGCCGCCATCACCCTCACCACCATCACCCTCACCACCATCATCGCCACCACCATCACCGCTGTCATCATCACCGCCATCACCATCATCACCGCCACTTTCGTCAGTATGACGAATACCTTCATCTAACCAACCTAAGTCATCTGGTGGTAACATCGGCTGTTCTCCCTCACGAATCCACTCATTCAAAATATCATCATCATTGAAAATATTGTTCAGATCAATTGGGTTGTAATAATCATCAGTGTCGCTTTTGCATGTCAAGTTTCTTACTCGCAACCGCATATTGTAATGCACAAATACTAGTTTATGCAACTTTTTCATTGCCAACCGGTTGCGCAGTTTTGTATGAATTAGCAACCACGTGCTCCAATTTCTTTCACAACCCGATGAAGAACATGTTTGGCTTAAGACTTTGATGACAATTTTCTGCAGATTGGGAGCTTCTTCGCCATAATTAATCCACCAATCAGCTGGAAGAGATTGTTGCACTGCTCTTCTAGTTAGTGAGCTTCCAAATTCTCCAACTCCATCCACAAATAATTTTATCTGTGAGAATACACATCACAAGTGTTAATATTTGCATAACATTATATCGATGAAATAAATAAATTATTATTACCTCATTAATAGCTCTTGCTTGTTTATTCAAATCTGGCTCCAATCTTTTAATGACCACCTTTAATCCATATCTCACTTCTGAATGTGTAGAAAAGTTTTTTGAATATTGGAGTGCTGGATTTAAAAAATATGCTGCAATAATGTAAGCAAACGATTGTTATGATATGACAGTTTCAATTTCTAGTCAACAAATATGATTTCTAGGCAAATGAATTATCAGCAGCATGCAAGTGTCTATGCAATTGTCCCTCCCATCTTCTATCAATGATGTCCCAGTACTTCTTCCAGTTCTTATTTGAGGCCTTTATAGCCAATTTTGCTCTATCCATAGCTTCATATATAATAGATAGTGTAGGTTTCTTGTCCTGTTCCACTATCTTCAAGACTCTAACAAGAGGATCCATAATGTTTTGGACCTCTCTTGCCTTCTTCCAAAACCGGTCAGTCAGAATGAGATTAGAAACCTTATCTCGCACACTTCTTCTACTCCTTTCCTTGTTGAATTCACGCCATTCGGTAGTCGTGCACATTCTTTTCAAATCTTGCTCATAGCGAATAAGGCTTTCAATAGAAATAAACTCGGTGGCAAACCGTGTTATACCTGGTCTCAATAAATCTCTATCTTTGGTATATAGCTTCATTAAATTCACCACTTTGAGGCTATTGTAAATGAATGATGTGATCATCTTAGCATCATCCAATGTCTCCTTGACTGATTTCAAAGAGCCAATATCTTCAAGCATCAAATCAATGCAATGTGCTGCACAGGGAGACCAAAACAATGTTTTCTCTTCTCCATCAACATGTGACCAGCTGCTTTGAAACTTGCCTCATTATCTGTTACAACCTGCACGATATTTTCTTCGCCAACTTCATCAACAACTTTATCCATTAGCGAGAATATATACTCAGCAGTCTTCGAGATTTAGTGGTATCAACAGAAGTATGGTAGATCATGCTTCTATCACAATAAATCATGAAATTAACAATAGGCTTTCTATTATGAGAACTCCATCCATCACACATGATCGTGCAACCATACTGCGGCCATTTTATTTTTATTGAAGCAATATATGCTCCAATATCTTTCACTTCCTCCTCTAAATAGAGATTGCCAATCTGGTACCCTGTAGGGCCTTTTACACCTGGGCCTGCCTCCGCAATAGTATTAATCATGGCTTGGTAGTAAGGACCACTATCAGCTGCATTGAATGGTATTGCATTGTAGTGAAAGAACTTCGCCACGGATTTCCCAACCTTTTTCATATTCTCAGTTGAGAACATGCTTTTGATTGATTTCTGTTTTGTTGGGAACATGTAAGGATCAATACCACGAGCTGGAATTTCAGCTTCTCTCATAGTCATACTCCGACGCAATCCACGGTTACTCCCTGATCCTGAAGGCTGTGAACTACTGCCACTAATATCAACTCCTTCTGCCGATCTCTAAGCCATTTCACGACTTTCTTTCATGGCTTGTTTTAGTTGTCTTCTTTCAACTCCTTCTAAACCACCAACTTCTTCAATTTCATTATCAGAATCTTCTTCGGTCACATCATAGAAATCTTCCTCACTTAAAGATCTCATAAGTCGCTCTTTTTTAGATTTTATGGCCGCTCTTTCTTTGCTACCTTCAGAAAGATGTCGTCTCATTATTTGAGATATCTCTTTTGATACTCGCAAGCATCCTTCCACCTGACCGGGTACATGTGCTATATGCTGCTTCAATCTAGTGATACCACCATGGACTTGTTTCCCACAATAATTGCACTTCACAAGTTTTCTACTTCCACCAACAGGGGTACCATGTTCCCATCCAATATCGCGTTGCTTTGGAGCCATACTGAAATTTAAAAAAATTATCTGTTAAATTAAATTAAAACTAAAATTAACTAAATTAAAAAACATTAAATTAAACTCAATTAAATGAAACTACATTAAATTAAACTAAACTAGTTTATACTAGATTAAGCAACACTAACTTAATTACCTAACTTCAATAAAATTATTAAATTACCTAACTTAATTACAAAACTTTATTAAATTAAATTAACCTAAATTAAGTTAACTAAACTAATTTAAATTAAATTAAATTAAATTAAATGAAACTACATTAAATTAAACTAAACTAGTTTATACTAGATTAACCTACACTAACTTAATTACCTAACTTCAATAAAATTATTAAATTACCTAACTTAATTACAAAACTTTATTAGATTAAATTAACCTAAATTAAGTTAAATTAACTTTACTTAAACTAAACTAAATTAAATGACATTAATTGCAAATTAATTAGAGAGAGAGGAACAGAGAGAGGGAGAGAGACGGAGACAGAGGAGAGAGAGGGGAACACAGTGGAGGAGAGAGAGAGACGGAGAGAGAGAGGGACAGAGAGAGAGACTGAGAGGGAGAGGGAGAGAGACAGATAGGGGGAGAGAGACTGAGAGGGAGAGGGAGAGAGACATAGAGAGAGATACAGAGGGAGGGGAGAGAGAGAGTCCAACAGATAGAGATACAGAGTGAGAGAGATACAGAGGGGGGGAGAGAGTCCGACAGAGAGAGAGAGTGACAGAGAGAGAGAGTCGCTGCGGAGAGAGAGAGAGACAGAGAGAGCCGGGAGAGTCGCTGCGGGGGGGGGAGAGAGTGCGCCGCTGCGGGGGAGAGAGACAGAGAAAAGAGGGAGAGAGAGAGGCACAGAGAGAGGGAGAGAGGGAGAGGGGGAGAGAGAGAGACTGAGAGGGCGAGGGGAGAATTTACCTACAGAGGACGGCGACGGCTACGGCGACGCGGGGGGACGGCGAGGGCGTCGCGGGGGGGGGGGGGGGACGGCGACGGCGAGAGAGAGAGAGAGATCAGATCTGATCTCTCTCTCTCTCTCCCTCAGCGCGTTTTAAGGGAGGGGTCACGGGCGCCGAGTCGACCCGGATCGGGTCCGACTCGAACCCGATCCGGGTCGACTCGCCGATCTTTTGTTGACTCGGGCCTCCGAGTCGTACCGGAGGGGGCCGAGTCGGATACGACTCGGCCGAATCGTATCCGACTCGGCCGAGTTTTCGATCACTGGCTGCTGCTGGCCTGCTGCTGCTGTCGGACTGCGGCTGCTGCTGTTGCTGCTGCCTGCTGGTGTTGTTGCTGCTGGCCTGCTGCTGCTGCTGGACTGCTGCTGTTGCTGTTGCTGCTGGACTGTGGTTGACGCTGCTGCTTGCTGCAAGCTGCTTTCGCTGCTGCTGCTCATGCTATTCTGTTGCTACTTCGCTGATTTTTTTTCACATTTCATTCATCATTCATTATAGATAGGGAGAGAAGAGACAAGGAGATGAGAGGCAGGCAAAGGGATTTGGTCTTTAAACATTCATTCATTCAATTAGAGAGGAGACATGAGAGGGGATTAGAGGAGACAACACATAGAGAGAGGCAAGTAGGGAACTTTCATTTTTCATTCATCATCCTCAAATCAGTACACAACCATGCCTCATATAGGCTATAAGTTACAACTACCCCACGACTACCCAAAACTTCCCACTACATTACACACTCATAACTACACCACTACTACACATGATGGCCATAACTACCACCACTACACAACTGAAATACATGCAAATATAAAAGAAAATACAAGTAAATACAGTAAAAAAATACACTGAAACAAAATAAAGGTTGAGGCTCAGATGTTCTCATCACTCTCTTTTCCTACACTACTATGTATTATATTATCTGGCTACTCAGGATTGTCTCCACTATCTTTTCCAGTGCAAGTCCTCATGACTGGAAGCATCAAGTATCGGTATTGATTAACATATATCCTGCTCACAATTTATCCATGCAGGGAGCAATATTGCTTGCATGCTCATCTCTCGCAATATTGTCTGCGTTATGCCACATGATGGACTGTATACATGGTTTCCTCAGTTATATCATTGTTTTGAGGTGGAGCCTGCAGCTATTCATCCAGTTATAGCATTCCTGATGCATCTGTAGCTATTCATGCTGTTATGGCATTCCTGATGCATCTGGATCCTCATTTATATAGGCGTCACACAGGATTTGTTTGATCTTAGCTTGATTTGAGCAACTTGGTTCGCCTAAATTGATATCTAACCCTGACCCTTCATTGCGTATAGTTTAAATGATAATTGTGCCAACTATGGAGAAAGATTGATGGCACATATTCATGGTGTGTAATAATGAATATCTGATAAGTTGCAAATTGCTGTGTAACCTTTGAACATAACAAAGGTCTCTACAATGAGAATAAAGCTGCTAAACAAAGAATAATTTATGATGGGAAATACATGCATAAATTAACTTGAAGCATAAAGAACGTAAAAAATAGTTGAATTTGCTAAGGTCTAAAGAGGAAAAAGAAAAGGGGATACATGATGAGCAACAACCTTAAGAGAGCTGTTAACATAAGTTATAAAGATATGACAGGGGTGATTAGCTATCGGGAGTGATATAATGCTACATAGAATTAAAATATCCATGAAGACAGTGAATCACCTAAGCTTGTATATTGCTAAGATAGATTGCGTGACACAAGACAAGATTTTTTTTATTTAATTTTAAATAATGTTCAGTATCTCACACTCAACAATTTTTTATCACTCAATATAAATGGATGAAACTTAGATTTCTGCTCATCAAAAACATCTTAGCTTGCCATTCATGCATTTTATGTTTCCCCCCTCCCAATATCCCAACTGTTAAAGCAGTAACACAGGAAAAAAGAGTATAAGCAACAAAACAGTAGTGGCCAGACAACAATCAAGCAGCAGCAGCTGCCGGAGTAGAACAAGAAAGAGAAGAAGATAAAAATAGTAGATGTCAATGCAGTAAGAAGAAGAGAAGCAAAATAACGAACCGCTGCGGCATTAGCGACAAACCAATCGGCAAACAGTAGCATTAGTAGCAGTACAAGCCTGCGATAGGGTCTTGTGAAGTGAGAAGTGCGCGAGAGATCTAATTGGATTTAACCCATTTTTAACCTATTTCAAAATTGATGTTTGACCTACTTATTTGGAGTGGGCTGTCCTGGGCAGTGCCTAGGTGTTGGGCAGCATGCCTAGGATATCTAGGTCGTCTGGCTGAGCCATCAGTGCAATTACCTAACTCTGGCTGACGGTTTCCTAAGATACGAATCACCCTGCAAGTTTATTTCACATAGATGTATGGTGGGGCAGGATTTTGTAGGAAGTTTGATAATTGAAAATAGATATAGGATGAATGTTGACAGAGATTTCTAGTGCTGGTGATTTAATTCTAAAATAGTTTAATGAAGACAATGTACTTTTTGCTTCTCTTTTTTCCTGTAATTTACTTCTGAAAACTGATAGTCTAGCATTCTCTGTTGTACTTTTAGTTACTTTTGAACTTTTCATGTTTCATTGACACAGGTAGCTGAAGGGATTTCACATAACAGTACCTACATTAAGAATATTCTTAAGAAAGCCATAGTTTCTGCTGAATCAACTTGTGAGGTTATATTGGATGGCTTGTATGAACTTCTTATATATATGGCTTTACATATGGTAATCCATCATATCGTGTTTTTGTTCTTTTCCTCTCTATTAGTCACATTTATCTTATCTGACATTCATTTATATGCACAACTCTGGGCAAGCTTATGATACTGTCTAATCAAGCTGTAGAACAAGCCATCACTGTTTTTCATTTCTTCTCTGTGTGTGCACACGCGTGTGGGGGTTGGGGGTGGGGGGGGGGGTGACTGGCTGGGTGATTGGTATTGTTTATAATGTTGCTTGCTATTAGCATGTTTGTGCTCCACATGTAAATGGCTTACCTTCTGATACCTTTGTGCTGACTACCTCTTGTTCAAGTTCTTCAGTTGATATATTGGATCATATTCAATTTGGAACTCTGAGAAAACATGTGCTTATACTGCCAGAAGAAGAGCCATGCATTATCTCTGTGCGCCTTTGGAAGAAGCATTCTGCCTGATTTCCTGGCATTACTCTTCTTCTTTTATGGGAAAATTGTCTTTAAAACCCTGTGATGGGGGCATTCGTGTGAAAAAATCCATGTAGTTTCAAACACTGTGAATAAGCCCCTTGACCAAGTTTTCACCCACTCAGAGTCCCTCTCCCCACCAAAAGGCAGTACGGGCGGAATTGTATTTTTGTAATGCCCGTATTGCCCTTGATTTGCTTGCTTTCTGAGTTGACAAGATGTCTCTGCGCGGACGAGCATTCGTGTGGCCTAGATGTTAACCTCAGTGGAGGCTATATTTTGTCCACTCCACTCTATTTTTTGTCCACCTCAACTTGATTCAACATTCTCAATATTTTACAATGATTTTGTGTTGATTGGACATATATTATCAATTTATTAAGTAATTTTTTTTTTACTATTTTATGATAAAATAGTGAATATGGGGGGAGATATATGATAAATATAGTGATGTGATGTAATGTGATGTGGATTTGGAGGGAAATATAGTGATGTGATGTGAAAATTGGAGAGAAATACCTAGCATATATGATTTGTTGCTCCACTTTTAATCCTGATCCTCTTTCTTCTCTCTCATTTCTATCTCCTTGTTTTATCTTCTTCCTCTATTCTTACAATCCTTTTATTTCAATGAGTTCATCGTCAGAAAATGAATCTTATTCATTTTTTTTTGGAAGAAGATGACTTTATTTGATGTGTGTTGTTAGCTCTCTAGATGGAGAAGGAACTTGTTTGAAGCTGTAAGATGGTACTGATATTTTTGCCTTCAAGATGGATGTATCCAACATGTTAAATCTTTCAGTACGTCAGTTATTTGTTTACAAACTCGAGCAACAACCCAACATTATTTTTGGGCTCAACACCAATAAGGATGTTGAATATTTGCTTGAAGTTTGCCGAACATATTAGTTGCACACTTGTGAATGTACATGCAAAGCTTAATGGGGACGACGCTTTGACGTCCTGAATCCTCCTCTAAGCAAGCCAAAATTAAGAGTTTCTATTCAATCATCTCATTCTTTAATTTTTTTTTATAATGTTAGATTTACAATCTTATTTGTTTAAACATAATGTTATTTTTTTGTTCACCGTGGTCTGTTAAAGCCCACTATATAATGTTTTTGTCAAATCAGTTTCATTTTTGTCCAACTTCTATATAGTTGGTCCACAAGGATTTTTTTCTGTCCACCATATATGTACTTTGTCCAACCGATGATTTTTTTCCATTATACATGTACTTTGTCCATCATCTGATGTTTTTTGTCCATATAATATGTTATATACTTTCATTAAATGCCTTTTAAAATTTTCCTTTCTGTCGACTCTTACTGTGTACACAAGAATCAGAGAATGTGTTTGCTCCTAGTACTTCTGTTATTAGTCCCAACGACAGTCAACACGTGTGGTTAACAAAAGACATGGTGTATCCCTGTTTAGTGGCATGATTGAATAAGTGGTGTTGGCAATAATTTGACAGTATGAAAAAAGTGAGGTTGATACTGATTTACACTCCATTGCGAAAAAATTTGTGTATGATTTTGTGAAGAACGATAAAAGAAGGATCACAGTAAATGCTCAAAGCAGGAGAAAACCGGGTGCGCTTTTAAGGCTCCATGCATCACCGATGACACCACTAGATTTGCCATTAAAACCTTCCGTCCACACATGTGGTGGATATATGGATACTGATGGGCACAAGAGAGCATCCAGGAAATGAGTATTAGCTATTCTTCAAACTTACTAAAACACTGACAGAGACTCTGCGATGCTAAAGAACATTTCAAAGCCTAATTTGGAGTGACACTCACGTATGACAAGGTTTGGTGGGGAAATGAGTTAGCGCAGGACAACTTGTATGGACTGGCACGACACTTTTATAATAGCCTGCGGTGGTGAGATTATTTTCACTTCACAAATATTCTATCGACATTCTATAATAATATGTCCACACATAATATATACTTTCTTCACTTTATTATATTATGTCCACCTTTTGAGATATTCTGTCCATCTTTTTTATATTCTGTCCAACTTCTCTATATTCTATCTACATTCTCGTTATTCTGTCCACTTTTTTTATATAACGTCCATCATTTCAATATTATGTTCAATTTTTACATCCAAATGGTACTAATAGCAGTAACTGCCTCCTGTGCGGGTACGAGCAGAAGGTGTTGAAGACGAACTCTAGTAGTTTCATTTGTATGGATAATGTAGATTACCGGTTTAAAAGGCTTTATGTTTCTTGTGGTGCTTGCGTTAGGTTTTCAAGCCACCTGCAAACCTCTAATATTTTTGGATAGTATATTTCTAAAAGATCGTTACAAAGGTACACTTTTGGCAGTTATAACTTACGACGCGGACAACAGACTATTCCTGTTGCCTTTTGCGTGTATGACATCGAAGACGAAGGGAATTGGGATTGATTTCTTTAGGGATTGAGGCAGATGTTGTATGAAGAAGTAGCTCAGCCTTATTCTCCAGCCCACCAACTAGTGTCATCTCCAAGTCGGAAAATGAGATATTTCAATCAGTTGAATGGCATTTTTCCGATGCGTTGTACTCCCTATGTGTGCTCTATCTCATAGATAGTTACAAAAAAGTTTGTAAAAAACTTGATTTTAATTTGACATATTCACAGGAATTAGCTAAAATATTAGAGTGGGTAGCTTACAAGTACAGTGTTGAGGATTATAATAAAAAAGTAAAAAAAAACTCAAGAAGTCAAAACGGGCGCACCGGGTTCTTGTGTCATATAAACCAGAAACTTGGGTAAACATATTCTTTACTGGAATAAGGTACATGTTTTATGACCACTATCTATTATTTTCTGTTCACCTTATCCTCTAATCTGTCGACCTTCTACAATAACTGTACATTTTCAAAATAATTTTGTCCACATTCTTTGCAATTATGTCCACTTTGACACCGAATTTGTCCATCATATCTAATATACTGCTGCGGTTCATCCCTTACTTTGGTGCTGCACTTGCCGAGAATGGAATGTTAATCATATTCCATGCAAACACGCATGTGCCATCATTCAGTTCATACAACAGAGTATAAGTAATTACGTAGATTATCACACGGTGGAGTCATTCAAGTTGACTTATGCCCTAATTCTGTATCCTATCCTTGATTATGACAAGCCAAAGGTAAAATTCTGTCCACTTTCTCTAAAACTTTGTCCAATTATGTATCCTATCCCTGACTCGCGCATGTCGAGGATGGTGTGGGAACAATGATCATCAAAGAAAATGTGATAGGCTTTGATACCAATTTTTTATGATAAATCGGCTCATCGGGAAAACTAACTAGTGAAAACACAAATATAGGTAAGATGTATCTGACCCAACACCTTAAACTAATAGGTAGAGGCCCAACATTCTATTTATCCACTTAACTTTACTTTCAATTATTGATGTGGGACTATTCAAGCCACACATAACTTAACAAATCTATTTGTTATGACAATGGGCATACTAATTCGACGAAAGTGTTATACATGATTAGAATCCATGTGACCCAAAGGGGAAATCCCTAATGGAGTCTTGTATTTAATCATATTTGAATATTTAATCATCTTTTTTTTTAAATCTATGTTGGACTAAACCATTGTTCCCTTTTACCATGTTTCTTTTTAATTGCTCAAGTAGATTCGAGACACTTGTAGTGGATAATTTCCTATGGAATTTATCTACGCATCAAAAATTATGAAGATGGGTCGAGTGAATCTCAGAAAAACCAACAAGAACATAGAGATTTACATGAAAAATCCAAAAAGAAAATAACTACGACGAGAGAGAGATCCCATTGTAATAATAACGATTACAATGGCGTTTCTCTGGAATGCTAGGGTTTCTGGGTGAAATTCGTTGTCCCCTTGCATGTTGGAAGAGATCTCCTATTTATACAAGTAGTGTCTGTTGGATAAGACTGCAGAATTCAGATCTGTTTAAACAATTAACAGCTTATCTCAGAGGCAGTTAGAGCCGAACAACCTGATTTGAATTAGTTTGAGCCAGTGTTCATCTTTATCTGATAGTCTGCATCCAGTTGTTGATGTGGTTGATTTATTCCCGAGTTTTAACCTAGTTCGAGTGGAAATTTAGCCCAGAGATAAGATACTTGTAACCAAATTTATCTCTTTCTTCTAACTACCTGAACTGCTCGTAGTTTGAATTGAACGGGGACTCCCGCTCAGAGGTTTTGGAAGCGATCACGTTACACGTGCTTGTTTGAGGCTGGATGTACACGTGTTATGATCTTGAGGTCGGAAACTGACTACTTCAGATGCTCCCTCTGCTTCCCTCTCTTTGGAGGTGGTCGAGGACTTTCCCTCGAGAATTTATAGGTTCCCCGGAACTCTGAGGGAGAGGAGCATACTTCCTGGGTCTGGACCTGGGTTAATTGCTATCATTTCAGTTTTTGTCCTATAGCGACGTGCCTCTACGGGCTGGCAAAGTCTTAAATGTGCGTGTCATCCGCTACAACATCGGTCAGTTAATCGTCAGTTATCATGGGGCGCGACGCTCGAGATTGTATTGTGTATCTGAATTGACGGTTTTGGTCTGATTCGTCGTGACACTGTGTGATCATGATCAAGCGGCTGCTCATTTCTAGGGTTTAAAAGCGACGCTCTCGAACCTTGAGCGTTATCCCAAATCTCTGAGTCTTTTCCTTTCTCTTCATCAGATTTCATCCATCTCAAGATCCTCTGGTTCTCAGATCTCTGTTGTTTTTTTCACTTCTATTGTGATGACTAAGTGAGAGAAATCCACTGCAGGTAGCTGTGCAGGCAAAGGAAAGGCCGCGGCGGAGGAGAAGAGAAAAAGATTTTCTCATCGCACCAAGGTTTGTATGGATTTTGACCTTAAGACCACCAAGCTCCATAGCCAAGAGGAGGTCTATGAGTATTTGGAAAAACGTGGAGTTGAATTTCCCCTGGGATCAAGGTTGAATTCTGCCCCCCGAAAACTAAGTTTGATTTGTCTCCCCCAGATGTCTCCCTAGGTCTGGGCGTTGGGGTTGAAGCTATCAATGATGAAGTTCGTCCACAGCGTTCTAACTTTTTACAGAATTGCCCTTTCGCGGTTGTCGGGGGTTGCGTGGCGAACAATATTCGAATTCAAGCCATGGTTCAAAGTCGCGATCTCGGCGGCCAACTCGGAGGGCACCGTTCCACATCAACTCGACATCACGGAAAGGACTCGGGCGATACGCACAAAACTCGTCATAAAAAACTCAAAAAATTACGAAAAAATCACGATAAATCTTAAAAAATATAAACATCAAAATTTATGTATTACTTCTCCAAAACTAGTTTGTTTTGAGGGATAATTGGGGGAAATATGATGATTTGGGGTGTAAATTTAAGAAATAGGGTGATTTGGGGGTAAATTTATAAATATGAAAGATTTGAGGGGTAAAATGAGAAAAACCAATATATACATATATATATATATATATATATAATATATATATATTTATATAAGGGGAGAGATCTGACCCGATCAGGTCTCCCCTCACTCTACTCTCTGTCCCCCCTCTCCCCTTCTGATCTCTCTCCCCGTCTCCCCATCTGATCTCTCTCACTCTTCCCTCTCCCCCTTCCTCTGATCTCTCTCAGATAGCGGAGGGAGAGGGGGGGAGAGATTGGAGGGAGGCGACAGCCTAAAGGCGGGCGACGGCGGCGGCCTGGAGGCCGGCAAACGGCGGTCGCTGGAGGCGGGTGGACGATGACGACGAGGTAAGTCAGATGGTTTTTCGTTTTCTTTTAACTCGTATTTTTTCTTTTTTTTGACTTGACTCGGGTAAAACTCTGAGTTGACTTGGCCATATCGGCCGAGTCAAGTCGAGTCATAGTTGACTCTGCCATATCGGTCGAGTCAACTCAGAGTTGCACTCGAGTCGCCTGAAAATAGTGAAACCCTTCGAATCACCACCCGTATCGGAATTGTGAAGGCCGTTCCGGTTCCGACTAGGCCGAGTCGGAATCGGGCCGAGTCGGAACCAGAATGGTCGATTCTTCGAACCCTGTTCGAGGCTTTCTGCCTCTTGAAGGTTCCAGACGCTTTTCAATGGGAAGTTTTCAGCGCTGCCTACGCGCCGAGGAAGGTTAGGCAGGATGTCCGCTACTTCATGCCCCAAAGTGAGTGTGATAAACTTATTGTCAATATGGTTGACAGTGATCACGACATGCGTGAGACTGTGGTCCGAGTCACTGGCCCGTGGGAGGTTGAGTTGAAAAGTGAACGTGGAACCACCCTGACCACTTGGAATTTGAGTCCGCCGACCCGGGGGAGCGCCACTTTCTGCGGATGTAGAGGCAAAGCTGCGAAAGCTGATGACTGTCAATTTTAATTAACTCAATTGGAGTTGGCTGCTGGATCTGAACATGCCTCCAGTGCCCCCAGTCATCCCGATAATGCCTGCTTCGGATGAGGGTCAAACTGCCAGCGAACCGGGGGAGCCTACTCCGGAGAAGTGCCAACCAGTTGTTGATCTCGCCAGGACAGATGGTTCCCACCAAGAAGCTGAGGGCTTTTGCTCAACCTTCGCACCTTCCGCGTCCCGGGGTAAATCCTTGATTTCTTTGGTTTTTTATTTGAGAGACCATTTCTTGATGCTTGTTTTTGTTTTGCAGAAAAGGCACAAGCTTCAGTTCGACGAGTCTGGCAAGGAGAAGATGACATACTTGCTCGTGGCCGCGACTACTTATCTGACCACAAACGTGGAGCAGTCCCCTGTGGCCGAAGAGGCTTGGGTTGAACCCTCCGAGCATGTGGAATCTGGTGCTCGGGGGCTTCGCTTACTGAGGCTCCTGAAGAGGATGCTGACGCACCCTTTAAAGGGATGGGCGTAGAGCTGGAGATGCAGACGAAGCCCCTAATACCATTGAGTACTCTCCTACGAGGAGATTGAGGCCACGACACCCCTACTCTGGATGATGTTGAGCTTGAGTTCTTGCATGAGCTTGAGACAGTGGGGGTTGCTGAAGATCCTCCGACTACAGACGGCCTGAAGGTCACTGGTGGTGCCAGCTCCTCGGGGACTGCCGCTCAGTCCTAAGAGCTGCCCTTGGGGTGCATCGTTATAAATCTTGAATTAGGATTGTTTCTCCGGAGGGGAGATGTTGAGGATTGAAGAATGAAGTTTTTAGGGTGAGTATCGCGACGATTTTGTCCTGAGTTAATGTTTATGTACCGTCTGACTTTGGTTTCCATTTCAGAATGCGGTGCTTACCTCCGACTTGGTGTATGATCACATGAAAGCCCTGAAAGAGGACGGTGAAATTGCTAATTTGCGCCGGGAATGGAGGAGCTCAGTGTCGCAGGGAAGGCGGCGACAGAGAAGATTGGTTGGCTCTAATCGGATTTGGATCGTGAAGTGGCAGTCCAATAGAGTCGGGAAAAGGAGCTGGAGCAGCTTAGGGAAGAATCAAGGAGAGGGAGTTCCTGCGGATCTAGCTAGCGGACGCTCGAGGGGAGCTGGAAAAAAAGAGCTCAGAGTTGCAGAAGATGGACTCCGAACTACAACAGAAAGAGGCAGCGCTGCGGTCTGCTCAGCAGGAGCTGGAGAGACGGTTCGGTGGGTTGAGGCGGCATAAGCTACCCTGAGGTCTGAGAGGGCACCTTCGAGAAGGCGAAAGAGTGCCTCGAGGATGACTTAAGTTGGGTGCTGATTGCCCAGGATGAGGCAGAGAAGTGCAAGTATGCGGTGATTGATCAATGCCAGTGGGAAATTAAGGTTTTCAAGTTCAAGAAGTATAAGGATGGATATGAGGATGGGAAGCAATGTGCAGCCTCGAGATATCCACTTGAGCTTGGAACCTCCTTGGAGAGCCAAAGCATGGGATGTCCCACATGTCACGCTACCTCTGCTGCTGAAGTGGGGACCTCCCCGAGCGCCTAGTCTAGCAGTGCTGCGCTCCCAGTGATGAGTCTCCCCTCGGATGCTCCTGCCGGGGCTTTGACTCTGGCTACCTCCAAGGATACGGCGCTTCCGGCCCTCTCGCAGAGGCGTCTCGCAAGGGCAAAGTGAGTGCTTGAGAGTTTGCCTTGTTTGTTTTTTCATTTTTGCAGAAAACCAGGTGGAATCCTTGGAGAACAAAATAGATGAATCTTCATCTGTCACCTTTTTTTGAATGTCTTGCGTTCATTGTGTTTCAAGGCCATTGAGGGCGTCGGTTCAGTGGGCCCTTTGGGTCTAGCTTCTGACTCGGCGTCTCTGTAGGCTGAAGGGTGAAGTTCGGAGAGTCCTTCGGGAGCCACATGCATCTCTCGCCCGCCTAAAATTCCATTAGAGCTGGGGCCTCCGATGTGAAGTTCTTCGAGGCAGCTGAGGGCTCTGACCCCACGGGTAGTGACGACGGGGTAGAAGTAGATCTGGATGATGAGCCTAGATCGTTGCTGGATTTCCTGAATGCCTGGCGATACTTGGGCTTTCTCGCTGTATTAAACTCGAATTTCTTGATCTTCTTATCTCCCAGCTGGATCGCGAGCTCATTTCCCACAATGTGATGGTGAACGATCTCAAAAGGAAGATGAGCAAGGTATTCCTGAAGGCTTGCGAGTTGTTAGGGGCGATAGCTGAATTGAGGTAGGAGAAGGTGGACCTCGAAGTGAGGCTCCTGATCAGGTTTGAGGAGCTGCGAAAGGCTTGGGATGAGGTGCCCGACCTTCAAGATAGGTTGCCTCGGCCCAATCGGAGATTCGCTTTGGGAACAGATTGATAAGGAACAGGCCGAGAAGCTGGCGCTCAAGTACAAAGTTCGGGTACTGGAGAAGAACTCAGAGCGTCACGAGAAGGATGTGAAGGAAATGAGGGCCGAGGTTTCGCATCAATCGAAGCGTTATAACGATCTTTGGAGTGCTGATGGGGAGCTGCTAGAGAAGGCACAGACGCTGCGATCTCAAGTTACGATCTTTAGCTCGGGTGGTCGGGTGGAGAGTGCAGGTGGCTGGCTCGGGATCACGGGCCCCAACCCTGAGGGGTCGAGCTCTCGGCCTAGAGGTTCGGGGCGTCAGTCGGGGAGGCCGAATGATCATACTGTAAGCTCCGACAGTTGGCATGAGAGATCCGGGGATGGTCCGAGGACCAGAACAGTGGTCGTAGGTGGAGCTAGCTGGACTTGCTCATTTTTGTAACGAGAACAGATGTAATAAGGAGCTTTGTCCTTCATTTTTTTGGGTGTTGTATCACTGCCTTTGATGTTCCTGTGTGGTGCTTTGAATTTCTGTTTTTGGGAGATTTCCCAATATGTGGCCGTTGGATTTAGCTCGGTATAGGCTGAGTCTGAGCAGTTATTATGAGCGAGTCCCCACCTTTCAGGAGACTCCCCGAGGAATAACCGTCATGGTAGGACCCATATAGGCTGTTTGACTAACTCGAGTGGCTGTCAGAGTGAAGACCCGTATAGGCTGACTCCGAGTAGTCATTGTGGGTGAGCCGTCATGGTAGGACCCGTATACATGGTTCAAAGTCTCGGTCTCGGCCGCCGACTCGGCCGGCACCGAGACGGATCGGTCTCGGCGACTCGGATCGGACTCGGGCGATACGCAAAAAACGCTACATAGAGCGCCAAAAAAATTATGAAAAAATCATGACAAATCATAAAAAAATGTAAACATCCAAATTCATGCATCACATATTCAAAACATATCACCTAACACTCAAAACATAACGTGAAAGCATAAATACAAGCGTCGTCGGTAGAAAAATATCAAAATACATGCATAATATAGTAAATTGCACAAAATAATTCATAAGTACCTGCTAATATAGTCATTTCCACATTGAATTACGAGGAGGCTCCAAATCATCATTATCATCTGGCCCGTGATAAGTATAGAAACCAGCCATATAGTTTCCATAAGGATAATGATATGTTTGTGGGTGAGATCCTGTAGGCTGAGATGATTGGCCAGAGGATCCACTATCAGAGTAATATGGCGGTAGGGATTGTGCAATATCAGCTCCATGGTGATAATACCCAAAACCTCGATATTCAGTGCTGCTAGTAGAGTAATCACCAGTGCTAGAATAATCAGTGCTAGAATATTGGCCAGATGTCAAACCCAACCCCTGTAAATGGCCTTCAAGACTATGATGACCATGTGAGTAGTAATCATGTCCACTCGAATAATCATCGCTAGAACTGAATTCGACCAACCGATCCAAATGCCTACGCTGCTGTGAAATCCCCGCCCGGCCTCCATGATCTGTATCTTGTGTGGCATAATATTCTGAATCCCATGTTAAAGCATCATCTCGTTGGCTTCCACCAACACCATGAGTCTCTTCAACATTACCACCATCACCACCATCACTGCCGCCATCACCCTCACCACCATCATCGCCACTACCATCACCGCTGTCATCATCACCGCCATCACCATCATCACCGCCACTTTCGTCAGTATGACGAATACCTTCATCTAACCAACCTAAGTCATCTGGTGGTAACATCGGCTGTTCTCCCTCACGAATCCACTCATCCAAATATCATCATCATTGAAAATATTGTTCAGATCAATTGGGTTGTAATAATCATCAGTGTCGCTTTTGGTTGTTTAGTCAAATCTGGCTCCAATCTTTTAATGACCTCCTTTAATCCATATCTCACTTCTGGATGTGTAGAAAAGTTTTTTGAATATTAGAGTGCTGGATTTAAAAAATATACTGCAATAATGTAAGCAAACGATTGTTATGATATGACAGTTTCAATTTCTAGTCAACAAATATGATTTCTAGGCAAATGAATTACCAGCAGCATGCAAGTGTCTATGCAATTGTCCCTCCCATCTTCTATCAATGATGTCCCAGTACTTCTTCCAGTTCTTATTTGAGGCCTTTATAGCCAATTTTGCTCTATCCATAGCTTCATATATAATAGATAGTGTAGGTTTCTTGTCCTGGTCCACTATCTTCAAGACTCTAACAAGAGGATCCATAATGTTTTGGACCTCTCTTGCCTTCTTCCAAAACCGGTCAGTCAGAATGAGATTAGCAACCTTATCTCGCACACTGCTTCTACTCATTTCCTTGTTGAATTCACGCCATTCTGTAGTCGTGCACATTCTTTTCAAATCTTGCTCATAGCGAATAAGGCTTTCAATAGAAATAAACTCGGTGGCAAACCGTGTTATACCTGGTCTCAACAAATCTCTATCTTTGGTATATAGCTTCATTAAATTCACCACTTTGAGGCTATTGTAAATGAATGATGTGATCACCTTAGCATCATCCAATGTCTCCTTGACTGATTTCAAAGAGCCAATATCTTCAAGCATCAAATCAATGCAATGTGCTGCACAGGGAGACCAAAACAAATGTTTTCTCTTCTCCATCAACATGTGACCAGCTGCTTTGAAACTTGCCTCATTATCTGTGACAACCTGCACGATATTTTCTTCGCCAACTTCATCAACAACTTTATCCATTAGCGAGAATATATACTCAGCAGTCTTCGAGATATTAGTGGTATCAACAGAAGTATGGTAGATCATGCTTCTATCACAATAAATCATGAAATTAACAATAGGCTTTCTATTATGAGAACTCCATCCATCACACATGATCGTGCAACCATACTGCGGCCATTTTGTTTTTATTGAAGCAATATATACTCCAATTTCTTTCACTTCCTCCTCTAAATAGAGATTGCCAATCTGGTACCCTGTAGGGCCTTTTACACCTGGACCTGCCTCCGCAATAGTATTAATCATGGCTTGGTAGTAAGGACCACTATCAGCTGCATTGAATGGTATTGCATTGTAGTGAAAGAACTTCGCCACGGATTTCCCAACTTTTTTCATATTCTCAGTTGAGAACATGCTTTTGATTGATTTCTGTTTTGTTGGGAACATGTAAGGATCAATACCACGAGCTGGAATTTCAGCTTCTCTCATAGTCATACTCCGACGCAATCCACGGTTACTCCCTGATCCTGAAGGCTGTGAACTACTGCCACCAATATCAACTCCTTCTGCCGATCTCCAAGCCATTTCACGACTTTCTTTCATGGCTTGTTTCAGTTGTTTTCTTTCAACTCCTTCTAAACCACCAACTTCTTCAATTCATTATCAGAATCTTCTTCGGTCACCTCATAGAAATCTTCCTCACTTAAAGATCTCATAAGTCGGTCTTTTTTAAATTTAATGACCGCTCTTTCTTTGCTACCTTCAGAAAGATGTCGTCTCATTATTTGAGATATCTCTTTTGATACTCGCAAGCATCCTTCCACCTGACCGGGTACATGTGCTATATGCTGCTTCAATCTAGTGATACCACCATGGACTTGTTTCCCACAATAATTGCACTTCACAAGTTTTCTACTTCCACAACAGGGGTACCATGTTCCCATCCAATATCGCGTTGCTTTGGAGCCATACTGAAATTTAAAAAAATTATCTGTTAAATTAAATTAAAACTAAAATTAACTAAATTAAAAACATTAAATTAAACTCAATTAAATGAAACTACAATAAATTAAACTAAACTAGTTTATACTAGATTAAGCAACACTAACTTAATTACCTAACTTTAATAAAATAATTAAATTACCTAATTTAATTACAAAACTTTATTAAATTAAATTAACCTAAATTAAGTTAACTAAACTAATTTAAATTAAATTAAATTCAATTAAATGAAACTATATTAAATTAAACTAAACTAATTTATACTAGATTAACCTACAATAACTTAATTACCTAACTTCAATAAAATTATTAAATTACCTAACTTAATTACAAAACTTTATTAGATTAATTAACCTAAATTAAGTTAAATTAACTTTACCTAAACTAACCTAAATTAAATGACATTAAATGCAAATTAATTAGAGAGAGAGAGGAACAGAGAGAGGGAGAGAGACGGAGACAGAGGAGAGAGAGAGGAACACAGTGGAGGAGAGAGAGACAGAGGGAGAGACAGAGAGAGACTGACAGGGAGAGGGGGAGAGAGAGACAGAGAGGGGGAGAGAGACTGAGAGGGAGAGGGAGAGAGAGATAGACAGAGAGAGAGATACAGAGAGAGAGAGAGCGACAGAGAGAGATACAGAGTGAGAGAGAGAGTGCGACAGAGAGAGAGAGATACAGAGTGAGAGAGAGTGCGACAGAGAGAGAGAGATACAGAGTGAGAGAGAGAGAGAGTGCGACAGAGAGAGAGATACAGAGTGAGAGAGAGATACAGAGTGAGAGAGAGAGAGAGTGCGACAGAGAGAGAGATACAGAGTGAGAGAGAGAGTCCGACAGAGAGAGAGATACAGAGGGAGAGGGAGAGAGAGTCCGACAGAGAGCGAGAGAGAGACAGAGAGAGAGAGAGCGCGCGCCGCTGCGGAGAGAGAGAGCCGGAGAGAGAGTAGCTGCGGGGAGAGAGAGAGAGCGCGCGCCGCTGCAGGCCAGAGAGAGAGAGCGCGCGCTGCTGCGGCCTGCGGGGGAGAGAGACAGAGAAAGAGAGGGAGAGAGAGGCACAGAGGGAGGGAGAGAGAGAGACTGAGAGGGAGAGAGGGGAGGAGTTACCTGCGACGGCGACGGCTACGGCGACGAGGTGGGACGGCGAGGGCCGGAGGGCGTCGCGGGGGAGACGGCGAGCGAGAGAGAGAGAGATCAGATCTGATCTCTCTCTCTCCCCGATCGGATTTTTAAGGAGAAAGTCACGGGTCGCCGAGTCGACCCGGATCGGGTCCGACTCGGACCCGACTCGGGCGACTCGGCGATCCAAGCCTGACTCAGGCCTCCGAGTCAAACCGGAGGCCGCCGAGTCGGATACGACTCGGCCGAGTCGGATACGACTCGGCCGATTCTTCGTTCCCTGCCCGTATAGGCTGTTTGACTTACTCGGGTGGTCGTCAGGGTGAAGACCCGTATAGGCTGACTTCGAACAGTCATTTTGAGCGAGTTCCTATTTTTCAAGAGATTCCCTGAGGGGTAGCCGTCAGGGTAGGACCCGTGTAGACTGTTTTCCTAGTAGCCGTCAGGGTAGGACTCATATATGTTGTTTGACTCACTCAGGTAGCCGTCAGGGTGAAGACCCGTATAGGCTGACTCTGAGCAGTTATTGTGGGTGAGTCCCCGTCTTTCAGGAGACTCACTGCTGTAGAGTTTGGCTTGCTCGGGAAGGATTGAGACATCAAGAATGAGAGAATTGAATCTTTTCATTGAATATTACATGGTTTTCACATAATATTGTTTCGAATGAAAAGAGTCTCATCGCCTTTTTTCTTGTAAGACCAACTCCCGTCCTGATGAGTTGTGTTGATGAGTGAGCGCTTTAGTCGACCGACTCGGCTGGGGTTCTCCAACCTTAGGATCTTCCTCTAATTCGAGGATAAACTCGTTGAGGTATCTATATTGAACTAGATCCTCGAGGTGCCTTTTGAGGGCCCAACAATGCGGGGTTGCATGCCCCCGACTGCCATGAAAAGAACAATGCCCTGCATCAAGGAGATCTGCGTCGTGCTTGGTTGGCTTGAGGAGTTTCACCCATGCCTGATGGTGTGAAGGATCCGGTCAATCAGCAACTTCAGGGGGTTGAAGACTGAGGCATTCTTGGTCTTCGTAGTTGTTGGGTAAGCATTCTCCTTGTGTGTTGGGGCATGATGTCCCCTCACATGCTTTCGTGAGTGATCGGCTCGGTGGCTCTCAGGGGTCCCTATGTGGAGAGGTTAGTTTGGAGCGCATTTTATTTACCTTGAAGCGTAAGTCGGTCGGGGCTGTAGGATGTTGGTGGACCTCGAAGGACATGTCCACTTGAGTCTCCTTAGCACCCAACTCAATTATTCGATGTTGTGCTTTTTGAAAAATCGTTATCTGCGTGAGCAACTGATCGCTGACTTGCGTTGCTGTCTCTCGCTCGCGTTCCACGGTATCGCGATAGATGGCGACCAGTTCTCGCTCGCGGTCTACTTGTGCCTGTTGTTCACCCAACCATCATCGCAGGTCGACCACCATCTGAATGAGCTGTCCTCTGGAGTATCAACAGTTCGAGTTCGTCTGAAGCACTGGTGTCATGACGGGCGACGTTCTTGTGCGCCATGGTTATGTGAGGGTGTTTTGAGAAAGAGTTAGGATTTTAAAAAGAGGAGAGATCCTGAGTATGTATTCAGAGATCTCAATGAAAACACCAAACGCAATGGGTAATTTCCTATGGAATTATCCGCGCATCCAAATTATGGAGATCAGTTGAGTGAATCTCAAAAAACCCAACATGAACGCATAGATTTACGTGAAAAATCTGCAAGGAAAAATCACCCAGAGAGAGACTCCACTATGATAATAACGATTACATAGTGTTTCTCTGGAGTGTTCGGGTTTCTGGGCGCAATTTGGTGTCCCCTTGCACGTTGGAAGGGATCTCCTAGTTATACAAGTAGGCTGCAGAGTTCAAAACATTTAATCGCTTATCTTAGAGGCTGTTAGAGCTGAACATCCTAATTTGAATTGGTTTGAGCGAATGTTCATTTTTATTTGGTAGTCTGCGTCCAGTTGTTGATGTGGTTGATCTGTTCCCGAGCTGTAACTACCTAGTTCGAGTGGAGATTTGGCCTAGAGATAGAGATACTCGTAACCAATTTATCTCTTCCTTCAAATTACCTGAACCACTCGTAATTTGAATTGAATGGGACTACCGCTCAGAGGTTCTGGAAGTGGCCATGTGTCGCGCGCTTGTTTGAGGATGGATGTACTGTGTCATGATCTCGAGGAGGTCGAAAACTGATCACTACAACACTAAATCCCAACAATCTCCAACTTGGCTTAAATCCAATTGCAACAAACTCCACCATATCTCGAAACCGATTGAACCCATATTGGAACTAAATGTGCTCCAAGCTCCACCTTAGACCTCAATGTGGGTCTTCACGCATAGCACCCTTTTGCCCTTTTGGTTCCTCAACTCAATCGAACCTTTACGCTGAGCTAACCAATTTTTTTTCTCACCAAACTCTTATAGCACCATGCATCCATTAATAAGGCCCAATCCACCTTTAGCTCTTATACCAGTTTGTTACGAGGGGCCCACTAATTCGAGGGAAGTATTGGATATGATTAGAATCCATATGACCCGAAAGAGAAAAGCCCTAAAAAATAGTACAAAGTTTTGATCCATTACTCATCTCATCTGAACCCATCATAGTTCACCATAAGATCCTGATTGTGATAATACTTCTCAAAATTACAAGCATATTATCTTATGGAAGTGGTAAAGAGAAATTGGAAGAGAAGTAAGAATCTGAGATCGGTTATTTCTTGTTGTTCATTGGGATTTGTTGAGTGGCTTGAGTGTCCTGGGTTATGTGGCACATACACTTCTATCATGGAGCCGTGTCGTGTCCGAAACGTGTCAGACACACGTGTCATGTGTATTTTTGAGAATTCGTCATGTGTTCGCGTGCCGTGTCCATTTCATGTTGCCGTGTCGTGCAATATAGGTCATGGTTGTTGATCCTTTGTCTTTTCCCCTCTCCTTGACCCTTTGTAGATACGATGACTTCTCTTAGGAGTTTCTATAGGTTCCATTATGTTTTTTAGCCCTTGAAGAAGAAAAAGAGAATTTATGACCTATTCGGGTGTTGCATTACAAGGAAACAAAGGGAAATGAGTGAGGAAGAGAATTTCCTAACCTATTTCATTGTTTTATTTAGAGAGAAACAAAGGGATCAGAGATGACGATATGGGTTTCTCGAGACCACTAGCCATTGTCTCCTTTTCTTGCACTCGTTGGCACTCAGTTGCTTCTACTCCGCGATTCTATTTCTAAGATTTCATCTATATTTGCTCTATCAATTTCTGTTTTAGTTTGAAATTTATTTCCATTAGATTCACATTAAAGAGGGACAGGAGATAACTTGGAAGAATATTAAGGTTCTTTGTTTCCTTAATAACTATTTTCTTTGTATAGAACTTCTTGGTTATTCTACAATTAGCTTTCTCCGCATTTGGTTTCTTATTTTCCGTATATGCTTTTTTGCAATACTCTCTGTATTGCCCCCTTATAAAAATTTGTTATTAGTTATAGGTTTCCTTTTATTTGGTTTATTATTATGCACTTTTTGTTTTATTAGGATCAATGTCTTGATTGTGTGCTTATAGTGTTTTATTACATATTTTCCTATTTGGTAGAAATTAGAAAAGGACAATTGTTAACTATTTGTGATGTGGTTTCATGTGATCTATCATGGTTTAAATAAGATGCTAAAATGAAAATTTCTATTTCGTATATGCTTTTTGCTATACTCTCTGCATTGCCAAAAAAATTTGTTGTTAATTGTAGGTTTCGATTTATTTTGATTCATTTTCTCTTTTATTAGGTTCAATACCTTGGTTGTGTTAAGCTTTTTATTAACTATTTTCCTAGCTGGTAGAAATTATTAAAGGATAACTATTATGTATGTGATATGGTTTTTTTGTGATCTTTCATGGTTAAATAACACGCTGATTGAAAATTTAAAGTTTGTACTATATTTGTTTAATTACCAATTTACCACTCCTTTAGGCCAGATGTGTTTCTACTTTCAAAATTATGCCTTTTCCCATTTTATTTGTGTTTTAGATACAACCTTGTTATCTTTACATTGGTTTTGTACATGAATACACGTCAAGAACTTTTGAACTGAAAGTAATAGTTTCCACTGTTCTTGCATAAGTATAGGCACCAAGTCCCCTACTTTTAAATGTGGATACCAACTAATAGGTAGGTGTATGCATGTACTCAAAAGTCAATATAACAAATTAATTCGCAATTTAGTAAAATCGATTTAACCTTTTCTACATACTTGAGACTTGGATTATTCTTATCAAGTGCCAACATTGAAGCGGAAATGCGGAAGGTAATAATATCATGTTGATGTATCCTATGGGTAGGTGTTTGCTATGAGGAAAGTAATAATATAACATCATGTTGATGCATCCTAAAAATACTTCATGTTCTGGGGCTTGATGCATAGGCCAATATCCTGTGATATATTTAACTGTTGTTAATACATGTGCAAGTATGTAACACCGCAAATGCTGTTCTTTATGTCTTCTTCTTTTACTGCCAATCACATGGACTCCTATGGATTGAAATCAATGTCAAGCAATTAAGAAACATGCCCGGAAATGTTAAATATGGATTAGTGGAAGTTGCTAAAATTAGGATGAGAAATGAGTTCATCTATTCCAGACGTAGCATCTTATGAGGATATAATAAAAGCGAGAATGGATGGTTTGGACACATCAACAGAGGCCTAAATAGGGGTTTAGATAAAGAGAGATGGCAATTTTCTAATTTGCCATTGGAGATTGTCCTTTTATGGAGCTGAATGGAGGAAAAGGATTAGTGTGGCTGACTAAAAGATTCGGGATAAACGCTTTGTTTTCCTTTGGTTTTTTTTTTTTTTTGTGTTGTCTTTTGTGTTTTTGCCGTGTTGCTCATTGATAACGAAATGAATCTGGGCTATCACGAGTTCCAACACAAATCATGTTGCACTGTAGTTTCTCTCTTTTAACCAGATAAATGAACAATACTATTACTGGAATTGACATATGTTTCTTTTTCTTTTTCTTTTTTTTTTCCCAGTTTGGGTGTAGATATAATCTATGACCCACAATGTGTGCCTCATCTCATTCAACTCTTTCCATCCTTTTGAGTGCTAACTCGACTGGCCAAGCATTTACACGTCATGATGAGAATCAAAGTAATAATACTTTGCCCAGTGACGAGAAGGAAGTGCCAACTGCATATATAGCTCAAGTTATGAGGAACTATGAGACATTCCATTACTTCCTCAAACTCGCAGAGGAAGCTGACCTCTATGTTGTTGACATCACTGAGACAAAGAGCCCCCAACATTTACTTCCATACATGCTTTCATACGACCGATCAAGTGTACGGCTCTTTAGAGTATTGTCATCAAGGAATTACATTGTTTGAGGTAAGCATATTTCCCTAAGAAGTTATATGTGATATTATTTCATTTGCTTTGGTAGTTCCGTATTAGGATGATTAACCTGAAGGTACGCCTAGAGGGGGGTGAATAGGTGTACAAGTTAATTTAAGACAAATGATGCAGAATATAAAACTTAATTGCTAACACACTATGTGTAATCAAGAGTGAAAATTTGAAGTTTTATTGTATTTGTTTAATTACCAATTTACCACTCCTTTAGGCCAGATGTGTTTCTACTTTCAAAATTATGCCTTTTTTGTTTGTGTTTTTGATACAACCTTGTTATCTCTACATTAGTTTTGTACATGAAAACACGTCAAGAACTTTTGAACTGAAAGTAATAGTTTCCACTGTTCTTGCATAAGTATAGGCACCAGGTCCCCTACTTTTAAATGTGTATGCCAACTAATAGGTAGTGTATGCATGTACTCAAAAGTCAATATAACAAATTGATTCGTAATTTAGTAAAATCGATTTAACCTTTTCTACATACTTGAGACTTGGATTATTCTTATCAAGTGCCAACATTGAAGCGGCAATGCGGAAGGTAATAATATCATGTTGATGTATCCTAAGGGTGGGTGTTTGCTATGAGGAAAGTAATAATATAACATCATGTTGATTTATCCTAAAAATACTTCTTGTTCTGGGGCTTGATGCATAGGCCAATATCCTGTGATATATTTAACTCTTAATACATGCCGCAAATGCTGTTCTTTATGTCTTCTTCTTTTAGTGCCAATCACATCGACTCCTATGGATTGAAATCAATGTCAAGCAATTAAGAAACATGCCCGGAAATGTTAAATATGGATTAGTGGAAGTTGCTAAAATTTGGATGAGAAATGAGTTCATCTATACTAGACGTAGCATCTTATGAGGATATAATAAAAGCGAGAATGAATGGTTTGGACACATCAACAGAGACCTAAATAGGGGTCTAGATAAAGAGAGATGACAATTTTCTAATTTGATAATTGGAGATTGTCCTTTTATGGAGCTGAATGGAGGAAAAGGATTAGTGTGGCTGACCAAAAGATTCGGGATAAAGGCTTTGTTTTCCTTTGCATTTTTGTTGTGTTGTCTTGTGTGTTTTGCCGTGTTGGTCATTGGTAACGAAATGAATCTGGGCTGTCACGAGTTCAACACAAATCATGTTGCATTGTAGTTTCTCTCTTTTAAACAGGTAAATGAACAATACTATTACTGGAATTGACATATGTTTCTTTTTTTTTTTTTTTCCAGTTTGGGTGTAGATATAATCTATGACCCACAATGTGTGCCTCATCTCATTCAACTCTTTCCATTCATTTGAGTGCTAACTCGACTGGCCGAGCATTTACACGTCATGATGAGAATCAAAGTAATATTACTTTGCCCAGTGACGAGGAGAAGGAAGTGCCAACTGCATATATAACTCAAAGTTATGAGGAACTATGAGACATTCCATTACTTCCTCAAACTCTCAGAGGAAGCTGACCTCTATGTTATTGACATCACTAAGACAAAGAGCCACCAACATTTACTTCCATCCATGCTTTCATACGACCGATCAAGTGTACGGCTCTTTAGAGTATTGTCATCGAGAAATTACATTGTTTGAGGTAAGCATATTTCCCTAAGAAGTTATATGTGATATTATTTCATTTGCTTTGGTAGTTCTGTATTAGGATGATTAACCTGAAGGTACACCTTGGGGGGGGGGGGGGGGGGGGGGGGAATATGTGTACAAGCTAATTTAAGTCAAATGATGCAGAATTTAAAACTTAATTGCTAACACAGTATACGTAATTAAGAGTGAAAATTTATAGTTTTACTGTATTTGTTTAATTACCAATTTACCACTCCTTTAGGCCAGATGTGTTTCTACTTTCAAAATTATGCCTTTTTCCATTTATTTGTGTTTTAGATACAATCTTGTTATCTCTACATTTGTTTTGTACATGAAAACACGTCAAGAACTTTTGAACTGAAAGTAATAGTTTCCACTGTTCTTGCATAAGTATAGGCACCAAGTCCCCTACTTTTAAATGTGTATGCCAACTAATAGGTAGGTGTGTGCATGTACTCAAAAGTCAATATAACAAATTGATTCGTAATTTAGTAAAATTGATTTAACCTTTTCTACATACTTGAGACTTGGATTATTCTTATCAAGTGCCGACATTGAAGCGGAAATGCGGAAGGTAATAATATCATGTTGATGTATCCTAAGGGTGGGTGTTTGCTATGAGGAAAGTAATAATATAACATCATGTTGATGCATCCTAAAAATACTTCATGTTCTGGGGCTTGATGCATAGGCCAATATCCTGTGATATATTTAACTGTTAATACATGCCGCAAATGCTGTTCTTTATGTCTTCTTCTTTTACTGCCAATCACATGGACTCCTATGGATTGAAATCAATGTCAAGCAATTAAGAAACATGCCCGGAAATGTTAAATATGGATTAGTGGAAGTTGCTAAAATTTGGATGAGAAATGAGTTCATCTATTCTAGACGTAGCATCTTATGAGGATATAATAAAAGCGAGAATGGATGGTTTGGACACATCAACAGAGACCTAAATACGGGTCTAGATAAAGAGAGATGGCAATTTTCTAATTTGATATTGGAGATTGTCCTTTTATGGAGCTGAATGGAGGAAAAGGATTAGCGTGGCTGACCAAAAGATTCGGGATAAAGGCTTTGTTTTCCTTTGCTTTTTTGTTGTGTTGTCTTTTGTGTTTTTGCCGTGTTGGTCATTGATAACGAAATGAATCTGGGTTGTCACGAGTTCAACACAAATCATGTTGCATTGTAGTTTCTCTCTTTTAAACAGGTAAATGAACAATACTATTACTGGAATTGACATATGTTTCCTTTTTTTCTCCCCCCCTTTTTTTCAAGTTTGGGTGTAGACATAATCTATGACCCACAATGTGTACCCCATCTCATTCAAGTCTTTCCATCCTTTTGAGTTCTAACTTGACTGGCCGAGCATTTACTTGTCATGATGAGAATCAAAGTAACATTACTTTGCACAGTGACGAGGAGAAGGAAGTGCCAACTGCATATATAGTTCAAGTTACAAGGAACTATAAGACATTCCATTACTTCCTCAAACTCGCAGAGGAAGCTGACCTCTATGTTGTTGACATCACTGAGACAAAGAGCCCCCAACATTTACTTCCATACATGCTTTCATACGACCGATCAAGTGTACGGCTCTTTAGAGTATTGTCATCAAGAGGTAAGCATATTTCCCTAAGAAGTTATGTGTGATATTATTTCATTTGCTTTGGTAGTTCCGTATTAGGATGATTATCATGGTTTTTGCAATCCTGAAAATCACTTGACTGAAAATCCTGAAAAATCACCTCTTCCCTAATTGAATACTCATTTAATTTCTGGATTTTCCTTTCCTTTTTCCTTTATTTATTTATTTACTTATTTATAATAAACCTGGGTACTGACTTCAATTAGTTTAGTTTGTGGGAAATTTTCCATTTTTTAGGGATGCTTATCATAGTGATTCAGGTCATAGTTACCGTGATAGGAAGCGAGCGAGATAGAATACATGTACAGGTATGGACTATGGAGCATGCAATTCTAAAAGAAAGAGGGAAAAAATGTTCTTTGTAGAATCTCCTTAAATATGTAATCATTTTAAGTTAGGTTTTCTGTAGCGGTCAATTTCTGATCTACATCAAGACCAGGATACATGTCCCTCCTCATCAGAAACTCTCAAAGACAAACAACAGGGTACGCCAAGCAAAACTTCTCCCTGGAAACATCGCCCAGCCGTTCCCGAGGACATTCCTCCTTCCAAATAGTCAACTGCCCCGAGGACACTTAGCCTCCCAAGGAATCCGCTGCCATGAGGACGCTCCTCCTTCTGAGAACTTCGCCACCTCGAGACCTGTTCTTCCGCCCCGAGCAAGGTGACTGCTACAACTAACTCTATTGGTATCCGCTTACATTCACGGAGTTTGTTACGCCACCAGATCATCCTACGTTTCAAATGTTCCCATGACCATTACTCCAATGCGGACTGTTATAGAAGGTAACAGAAATCGCTCCCGCCATCAAGGGCAGAATTCAAGCTGTTACAGAAGATCACAACGTGTAGATCATGCAGTTATTGAAATTCGCATGACCTGCACTGTTAATGAAGCTTTCCCGGGTAAATATACACTGAAAGAAGAGGGGAGGAGGGGAGAAGGAAAAATTCCTCAAAAAGAAGACTTCCCTTCTAATAGAGAGAAGAGACCTCCCCCAAATTGTTATTCCATTATATTTAAAGATTAGATCAGAGTTTTATCTCTGCTGAGCTGAGTTTACTGTAACCTTCTGAAAATAGTGAATTCTCTCCCTCCTTCCCGTGATTTTTTTTTCCAAATTGGGTTTTGACGTAAAAATTTGTGTTTTTGTGTTATCTATGTTAGTCTCCTTTAATCCTTGTTACAGATTAAAGTGTAGATAAATTTCCCTTAGAATTTTTCTTATATTTTGGTGTTTTCATTGAGACCTGAGCTCCAATGCTCAGATTTCTCCCTTACCAAACCCTTTCTCAAAAAGCTTCACCCTTTTCATGGCCTCAAAAAAATAACTGACTATCGGTGAAGGGACCACCTCTAATGGAAAATCTGTTGCCACCACTGGGGATACTATCCTCCCTAGCGGCCTCAGTTCCATTGCAGAAGATATTTGTCTCCGCGCCTTCGCATGAGGCAACTGGAGACATCCACCCGCCGTTCGTTTACGAAGCCAACTCCTTCAAATGTTCTCTAATGGTTTACTTGGCAAGTATACCAATTGCTATAAGTAATAAAGTGATGGATAAAAGTGTCAAACCCACAAGGCTTGTATTTAAATACTGCCAGTAATTATTTTAAAATCTTATTTGAAAACTATGAAAATTTGAAAAAAGTGAGTAAGCTAAATTAAAAAAAAAGTGTTTTTAATATGAGAAAAGTACTAGGGCTTGGCGACTTAGGCGTATCTATTTCACACTATTCTTATTAATTGTACTAAAAACTTTAATTGAAGTATTGTTAACAATCGTTGGATTCTTTGGTATTTAATAATCTTCACGAGCATCATCAAATCTAACTGTTTGTAAAATTAAATTACCATGTAGCTTAGGGCTAGCGGGTCGTGTCCACGAGGAGAGATGCGATGCAAGCTTTTCGGTGTTGAGAAAATTTTTTTTAGCGTTTATGTTTTTTAAAAAAAGAAAATGGAGAGTAGAATAGTGATTCAAAAAAAATTAAAGATTTAGAATAAGTTTTAGAGAAGATGATTTTTAAAAAAGACTTTGAAAGTGATTTGATTGTGTTTTTAATAATGAAAAAAATCTGAGCTCACTAATCTTTGACTCAACTCTAAATTCTTATCTTGAAAATTTAAATGTCTCAATGTGATCATAAGCAAAATTTTAATCTTACAATTAAAGAAAGTTAAGTAAAACACATGAGATAGATTTTTAAAAAGACTTTAATTTTGAAACCGTTCATTAAGTTGAATGTTAAACCATCAAGGCAATTAAGCAAGCATGGAATAAAAACAAGTTTTTTATAAGATTAATTCAAAGTTTAAGTTCAAAAATCAATCCCATCCTCATGGGCCTTCAAGAACACTCGCTAAAAAGCAACACTTAAATTTAGGTATGTAAATGATTCAACTGAGTCTTTTCGTTAAAATTGACCAAAAATAAAATTAGAGAGGATAGATTTGTGAGCTTAGAAGAAGGAAATTAGCTACTCATAGCTTCGAAATTATAACTAAAAGAGTAAAAAGAAGACAAACATATCGTCACAAAGAGAAAAAAATTGAAAAAGAGTCTTTGAATCTTTATTGATGTCACGTTCAATCTTCGATTACAACACTCTTTCTCTCTCTCACTTTGTTTCTGACTTAAACTAGAAAGCAATAAAACTTTTATCTAATTATAACCCTAACCTTAGGAATAAAGAAAAATGTAATTCTAATTTTCTCTGTATCTTCCTCTGCATCCTCTGGGTATTTATAGGAGAAAGCCTGGGGCAGTGACTTATCAAAATTGCTGACTTATCAAAAGGTATATTCTCAAAATTTTGAAGTTGAACTGTGTATATGTTGAGAATATTCTTTTCTTCTCTTGATTGAAAATTTAATTGAGTTGGGCTGCAGTTAGCTGTCATATTAATTGCTGAATATGATTTATCAAACGACTGAAATAAAAACAGTAGTCAACAGAAGAATTGTAGCCCTTTAAGTCTTTTTTCTGGGAATGTGACAATAAATATGAAAAATTGATGAGTAATCACACCCAACACCTATCTTTTGCTCTCCCTTGAGTAAAACAAATAAAAAGAAAAACTAAATTAATCTAATCTAACTCACTTTCGTAGGAATCACGATTGCACTTAGCACGTGCAACAGACCATTAAACTTCTAGGTTAGTCCTAAAGGACGAGTTTTGTCTTGTGAGGTTTTAGTGAATTGCACCCACAAAATTCATAAAAAGAAAAACAAAGTGTTAGTATTGTCGAAAACTCATTTTTGAAAGAGAAAAATATTTGAAAGATTTTTGCTGGAAATTTAAGCAATTTATAAGTCTTAAGTTCATCAAATTAATGATTCATAAACTTAGTTTTGATGCAAAAATTTGTAGTCATTATAGGTAAGATTTCAAACTGAATTTCTCATTTAATCTATCATTTTACCCCGAATAGTATGCACCCTTGTGATCGTGAATTTTGACTCGGGATTTTTCAGCTCCAACTCTTATGCCTTATTTTTATTATTAGTATTATTTTTTTGATTTTTATCTCTTAGTTTTATTAGGCTTTCTAATTTACCCATGTAGCGAGCCTTTAGCCGATGACTCCTAAACCGGATGGTTTTAGGGCATCAGGTGAGAAAACACCCCTGGGACTTAAGAACTCAAGTAAATAAGGTCACAAAACTAAGAATTTTATTGGTGAAATAACCACTTTTAGTTGTGAATATTTATGCTTTTATGAGGCATAGTTATCCAGCTTAATCAGAGGATTATTTATTTATTTTCTTTTCTCTCTTTTTAATAAGGCATAAAGTCTTTGTTTCGAATCCTAAGTGTGTATATATTTGTATAAAATGCATATTTCATCAAGGTAGCAATCAAGACTAAATTATTTTTTTCAGTTTTTCTTCCTATACTTAAAAGTCAAATAAATAATCTTATTTTGATCAAGTGTAAGAAATTTTAATTATGATTCCCCTAATTCTTAAGATTAACTTAATTTTCTACTCAAAATATTGATTTTCTTTTCAAAAAGTTTTTTTTAAAGAAAACCTAAAAGAAAACCTATGTTAGACCCCTCCCCTACACTTATCGCATGCATTGTCCCCAATGTATTAAAGAAATGTCTAGATGCATGAAATAAAATGTAAAAGAGGTGATGTTACCAATACACTGGGTCAAATAGACCCATCACCATCTCATTTACTAGCACCGATTCTAAGAAAGGTTTAAGGCTTGACCATTTGCCTTAAAATCATTCTCATTTTTGGTGTCACTGATCTTTACAGTACCATGTGTAAACACGGTCTTTACAATGAATGACCCAGTTCATCTTGATTTCAACTTTTCTAGAAAAAGATGAAGCCTAGAATTATAGAGTAAGACTTTTTGCCTAAGGGTAAAAGTTTTTCTCATGATAAACTTATCATGAAAAGCTTGAACCCTATTTTTTTGTTATTCTAGCATTCTCATATACCTCATTTCTCAACTCCTCAACTTTGGAAATTCAATTTTCGAAGATCACCAGTCTTATCTAAATCAAAATTTAGTTGTTTGATAGCCTATAAAGCTCGGTGCTCAAACTCAACTGGTAGGTGGCAAGTCTTTCCGAAGACTAACTTATACGGAGACATATCTAGAATTGTCTTGAAAGCATAAGGCATCTATCAGTTTGGTGGACCAGTCTTTCCTGTTTTGGTTCACGGTTTTCTCCAAAATAAGCTTAATTTTTCTGTTGGGGACCTCTACCTGCCCACTAGTCTGAGGATGATATAGTGTGGACAATTTATGAGTTATGACATACTTTCGCATAAGAGCTTCGAATGATCTATTGCAAAAGTGGGTGCCATTATCACTGATGATAGCGCGAGGGGTTCCAAAGCGCGAGAAGATGTTTTTTTAAAAAACTTGATGACAACTTTGTTGTCATTAGTTTTGCTTGGAATGACTTGTAGACTGTCTAAAAATCACTGAAGACAAGTCATCAGATGGTAGAGTCCATACTTCAGACGCGAGGCTAATCAAAGCCATTCATGCAGCGCCAAGAGCGGGGCTCGAAACTTGCGGCCCTGCATCACTGCAATGCCAAGACGCAGAGCTCGAAGCCCGCGTCTCAACACCACTACAATACCAAGACGCAGAGCTCGAAGCCCGCGTCTCAACACCACTGCAATGCTAAGATGCGGGGCTCGAAGCCCGCGTTCTCAGCACCACTTCAATGGCAAGACGCAGAGCTTGAATCTCGCGTCTCAGATGCAAAGCTCGAGACACGCGTCCAACATCACATCAATGAGGGAGCAGAGAGTCCGAGGCTCGCATTACAACATCACCGCGACGCCCAAAACGTGGAGCTGAAGACCAGCGTTCAGTGTTACCTCAACAGCTAAACGCAGGGCTCAAGCCCGCGTTCCAACTACAGAGGAGCCCTGCGTCTCAGTTGTACCTGCGCTCATTACTGGGTCAGTTACTGCCCACGTAATGAGGGGAGTTAACCCCTATTATGAAGGGTTTTTAGGGGACAGTTTTACCCTCGAAACCTCTATAAATATCTCAGTTTGCTATTGAAGAGGGGTTGAAATTTTCTAGCTAAAGAATACTGATAAGAAGTTTAACTCTTCTACACCAACTTGCTGAGTTCAAGTTTTTGCCTAAGTCTCTTTGAGATTTATTGTATAGGAGCTGCGCTACTCTGTCTGTAATCTAAGGAGAAGATTTTCCGAAGAGCTTGACGTTCACTCGGTCAACGAAAACAAGATTCACTTTCCATTGCTACACAAAGAACCTAGATTTAAACAAAGGGGAGATTTGAGCTTAAATGTCTTCCCTCTCTTGTAATTGGAATCTTTTTGAAACTGTTGTAATCTTTCATTTGATTCAAGGAAATTTTACAATACATATTTTCAATTTTTCGATGCAAACAAGAGATGGCGACTTTACTGGGGACGACTTTCTCCACTGATGAGCAAGCTGTGGCGCAAGATGACGTCACCTTCATAGGAAAAACGGCCGAGTCACTTGTGGAATTCGACCAGACAAAGTATGAAGAGTTTCTCTCTTCTGCCTCCAAGAGTCCTAGGGTGGCACGGCAGTACAACAGGGTCTCCTCGGAGGTCCGCTCTCATGTCCCTTCAGAGACTTCCCCAAGGATGGCCTACGAAACAGCGCCGTTTCTAGTCACGCTGCGCGCGTGGTTGAGTCAACGTCTCCCATCAGACCCGCGAGGCCAACGTCGTTGAAGGCCAATCTTGCCACGCCCTTGCTTTTCCTCATTTCCAAGTTACCGGGGTTCCCAACAACCCATGAAGCGTAACCAGAATGCTAAACGTCGACAAAGGCGACGCACACGTCGACAACAGATGCAAGAAGCTGGAAAAATCATTTATCCAGCAGATACTGGATGCGAGGCTCATGCCTGCGTCTCTTCTAAACTGTATCAGACGCGCAAGGTCTGCGTCTGGATACCAAAACGCAAAGCTAAAGAGGCTCGCATTTCTGAGGCTTTAGCTCCCAGACGCAATGCTCAAGAATGCGAGGTCCGCTTCTCTTCTAATAGATACGAGACCCGCGTCTCTACAACAGAATGCGGGACTCATAAAGTCTGTGTTCTTAAGTGTCGCCAGAGCAACGCGACAATCAGCAACACGAGGTCCGTGTATCTTCTCAGCTGCATTTCAAAGCCAAAACGCGAGAGCCGCGTATGTTCTACAGAATGTGAGCTCCGCATCTCTGAACCCTGCGCCTCTGAGATGAGCGTCTCGGAGTTGCGACACAAAGTTAACATTCGCTCTCCAACGGCTAGGGACAGAAGGGAGCTGAAAAGTCCTCGTCCTCAAAGAATCGAGGCTAGTCTCTTCGATCCCCTTCCGACGGATCTAAGGGATTACTTGACAAAGAAGATGAGTGTTCATCAAATCACTCCACTATGCTGCTGTGAACGTCTCATCACAACTATGTCTCTGAATGTCACTGCAATCAATCAGTTTTCAAACGATTATCATATACGTCAGTCTCTTGCTCGGCCAAAAAGAGTCATTCCCGCACAAGGACTTTCTATGAGCGGAAAACCCTGAGTTTACTGCAAACATGGTAGATTCAAGCACTACGCCAAGCAAGACTAAAAAGAAGCAGCCAATGTCAGCTCCGACGAGTCTGACACCAAGCCGGAAGGAGTGTATCAGTATACTCGCACTTGAAATGGCATGATAGCCCCGGTGGACTACAGCGCCCTAGCCCGGGGCATCAAAGTAAGCGAGACATTCTGCCATTGCGGAGTCACAGGTCTCGAACTTTTCTGTAGAGAAAGAAGCCTTCGCATATATGGCAAGCACTCCTGAAGAAATAGTCAGACGCTTATGGCAGCAGAAGCAGACGCAGCAGCAAGCCTAGGCCTAGAGGGAGTAACTCGATATGATTCGTGATAAACAAGAATCTATCGACAACCTCAAACTGATGCTTGCACAATTGCTTGAGGGCAAAAAAAAAGAAGCCTAAGGCCAAGACTCCTTCCAAGAAGTCCAAAGGCAAATAGAAGGAAGGGGAAAGCTCGTCTTCTGCACATAATGAGGAGGAGGAGGAGCATTCCAACTGTGAGTTATCCACGCCTTCATCCAAAGAGGAAGATAACTCAAAAAAGTACGAGCACTCATTCCAAAAGAATGAGTAAATTGGAACGTCTTGAAGCCCTGCTAGCAGGAAAGACCACCAGAAAGTAGGAGTGGTCGGCCATACTCGGCTGAGTGGGATCTTGTCCTATACCCTCATAAGTTCAAAGCTCCGACCCTGCAGGCCTTCGACGGTAAGGGGTCACTGAACCATAACATATTACTTCGAGTCTCAGACTGGGAATGTTGTATCAAATAATGCCATCCTGGCATGTTTGTTCATCGGCACCCTAAAGGGGATTGCTTTTGAATGGTTCATGAAGCTCGCAGAAAGCTCCATCAAGAACTGGGGTGATCTGGAGAAGCTTTTTCTCACCCGTTTCTTCGAAGATGATTCGGAGATTACCATGCTAACTCTCCTGGCAATGAGGAAACGAAAAGGAGAGTCAGTTAAAGCATTTGTGGAGAGAATTCAGAATATGACACTCTGATGTTCTAGCGGTATGACTCAGGCCAACCTGGTGGAACATGCCATCACTATTTGCAAACCTCACTCCTAACTCAGGTAGGAATAGCTGAAAGCCGTACCTGGAAGTAGTTAGTCCAGCAAGGCAAACATGCATAAGAGATTGTTGCCAGGGTTAAGGCAGAAGAAAACAAGCTCACACCCGAAAAGTCAACAAGACGCGCGCCAGAAGTATCTTTTCAAGCTAAAAGGAAGGATACACTGGCGACAGAGACAAAGTCTCCCTCTAAACCCCAACCGGCTAGAGGGGGTAGCTCTTCAAATCAGCCACGCGCCAACAAGCAGTACTCCTTCAAGGACGTGCATGTCAATTTGTTGTTCAAGTTACTTAACAAGAGCAACACGCTGAAACTTCCTGAAGCTAAACGTCCTCAGGAGGTGGGCAAGACCATTGTTTTAAATATCGGCCGATATATCAGTATATCGGCCGAGATACTGGTATTTTATCCAAAACGATACGATAAGTGCAAAAATTTACCGAATATCGTTTTGAACCGATATTGGCCGATATATCGCCACGTGGCCGATATCCGAGATGAAATATCTGATATATCGGTCCTTATAGTTACTGATTTGGATAATAATTATTATTTTTACTTGAGAGATTATTTTATTTTATTCTATGTTCATTATGGTATTTCAATGATATTTTTATATGATGTTTGAATAATAACTTATTTCTTTTAATTATGTCTTATATGTATTTACTGTTGATATATCAACCGATATCTAGTACCATATCGTGATATATCACCTGATATCCGGTACATAATTTTGCCGACTGGTATATCGCCGATATCCGATATTTAAAACATTGGCAAGACCGACAACCCTAATTATTGCTTATACCATAGGATGCTGGGGCACCCTATCAAGAGCTATTATGTCTTCAAAGACATTCTCGAAGTTTTGATTGATGTAAAGGTGCTCAAGTTCCGCCCGGAGCAAAAGAAAGTGACGGCAAATATGACGTCATTTCTTCAGTTCAGGGTTCAGCCTCCAACGTCGGCCAGAGTAGTTCTCATTCCCGAAAGGGAAACTAAGGGTACTCAATATAGATCCACACCACTAGCGAGAGAAAGATCTTGTACCTGTTTTTACTCAGGGAGAGATCATGTGGGTTCATCCTGACCTCGTGGAAGGCAACAGTGGACTAATGTTGCCAATAGGAAGTCCAGAGGCAAAGCAAAATCTTCGCCTTGCAATATGGTGTGTGCTTCCTCCCGGCAAACAGAAATCGATGTTCCCTCACTAATTGATTCGGAGGAGACAATCATCCTTGCTGCAGAACCGAATACGCCTCTCGTAGCAGGGACCCGCTCGGTCAGTCGTACTTGAAGAAATACGACGAAATGGTGGCAAATCCACCTAAACCCACCCCAGAGCCAAACAAGCAATCTACGAAGCAACCCTGGATAAGCATAAAAGGAGTTTCGGTATTCCAAAGCCCTCTTGAAGGACAAAGCAGAAGGATTTTCAACACCTTACCACTTTGATGTCTTAGCTCAACTGGCCAACATCTTGGCTAGGATCACCCTTTATGAGCTCCTGAGACTATCAAAGTCAACAAGGGAAGCTTTGAGAGAAACTTTAGCTGATGCTGGGGTCTTCATGGCCCAGATTCTGGCTGAACCACAAGAGGAAGATGAAGAAAACTGCCTCCACACCTCTCAACATGCCCCTTGCATAATCTTCATGCTAGACGACATGCAGGCTAAAGGGAAACATGATAGGCCTTTGTACTTCACAGGGTATATTGGATCATCTGAAATGAACGACATTCAAGTGGATACATATTCCGCGTTGAGCATCATGCGCCGCCAGGTCATGCAGCACTTAGGAATCCCCACTCACCGATTGAGCGCCACTCAAACTATCATTTATGGTTTCAACGCCAACAGTACGCGTCCAATGGGAAAGATTAAACTCAAATGTCAGATTGGGGACCTAAGATCTGAGGTGACGTGCTATGTTATCGACGCCGACAATTCATATAATTTACTGTTGGGATGACCATGGATTCAATGCAACTCCATTGTCTCCTCCACCCTCCATCAAGTCATGAAGTATGTTGACGGAGATGGAAAAGTCCGAACGTTGATCGCCGAAAAACATTCGTTCAAGGGGGTAGAGAACTACTCCCTCTTGTACCAGGATTCTCTAGAGACAGACGAGAATCCCCAGCCAGAGAAACTAGACTCTGGTAATGAAGTTGATGTCAAGCCAATGACAGAAGAAGAATGTCTTTGGGAGTTGAACCCACTTGTAATGAGCGTTAATAAGCTCGATGCCAATAACACCACCAATGATGTAGGCGAGTGGTATATTCATCGTTGGAGTTAGATTTGGATTATTTTTCTGTGTTTGCTTCTGTTTCCGTACCATCGGATACTAGTACCGATGTAGATGATGATCCCTGGTCGGCAATAGATGCCCTGACATCATTGCATGTACCAGTGAGATCGTCTCTCATGGTATATCAAAGCGTCGGTGATGCACAAGGATCTTTCTTTGAGGTGCTGACTCCCTCAGTTCTCTCATTACGAGTCAAATGTACTCAGAATGATGAAGAATATGGGGTATGATCGAACAAGTGGTCCTGGCTTGAACTTCGGCAAAGGAAGAACAATGCTTCGATCTTTCATTCCAAAAGGAAAAGCTCCTGATTATTACATTGATCTCGCAGGGTTGAGATATGTGTCAACTCCAATCCCGTCAGCCTCTGAGTCTGAAGAGTCATTATACCATAATCACTTGTCAGGCACGTCATCGTGGGAGTCAGATGTCAGTGTCAGCAACATCTTCAAAGAATTTCGATAAACACGGTTTCAACAAGCCATCCGAAAAATGGAGATGAAGAAATGATTCAGGCAGATACACACCTTGGATCAAACACCTAAATACTCTCTGGGATATTCGCTTTGAATAACGCGAGCCACCCACAGAAGATAAGGTAACCCAGATTAATCTGGGAGATGAGGCTAATCTCAAGTCCATCTTTATAAGCGAAAGCTTATCACCTCCCGAGAAGGAAGATCTAATATCTCTTGTGCAAGAGTATATAGAAGTTTTCGCTTGGAACTACGAGGGTATGCCTGGGCTTGATCCTTAAGTGGCTATGCATCGCCTCAACATTAATCCGGATGTGAAGCCCGTTAAGCAACAATAATCGTACACATATTTTGCATTCTTTTCATTACACTCCTACATTTATCGTGTAATAAATCTGCTAATTTTCTTGTCTTAAATGTCTATTTTGCAGAAGATAATCATAAAGAGAAAGATTAAACCAAATAAATACCAGTTAAAATCAGATTTAACTGGATCTATTTGGTTAGCTGAGAATGATCCCAGATTTAGTCAGTCAAAAATTGAATTTTGGTGAGTCAATTCGATTAACTTAAAGATCTATGAGAATATCACCACATTCAGAACAAATCAAGGATTGAGGCAAATGTTCAGCTGAAGATCAGAGCAAATCAGAAAGATAACACCAAATAAGAATAGGTAAAATTTGGATTTCTATAAATTCATTTTGGTTAGCTAAAGATCAACCGAGGATAACGTCAAATACAGAGTCCAAATTTAAAATCCAAAGGGATAAATGGATAGAGAGAAGATTAACGGATGAGATGAAGCAATTTTGACTCAGATTCAGACTGGATACATTTTAGTATTTGAATCATAACTTTTGCTACCGAAACTCAAATGTGATGATTCAAGATGATCCAGAAAGAAGACTTAAAGGAAAGAAGACTTAAAAGGCTACAACTCTTACGTTGATCATTGTTTTTAATTCTATCATTTGATAAATTATATTCAGCAGTCAACACGCTAACAAGCTGCAGATCAGAATTGATTGTCAACATCAAATCAAGTTTGGATATAAGAGGAGGATTTAATTCAGAAATAGTCAGCTCCCCTCATCTTTTGACTTGTTTCCTTATCCATTTTTATGCTATAAATATCCTACACATCAGAGGCTTAGGGACAATGAAGTAAAGAGTAGAATAGATTCTTTTATAAGTTTAACCTATATTTTTCTCTCTTTAATGTAAAATTTTCTTTTTTCTTTATGTAACTGAGAGGAGAGGAGAGTTTCATAGAGGAATAAGAGCAAGGTTGTACTGAAGGTAACATCGGTTTAAAAGTCTTTTCTTTCATTATTATTTGAATCGAATCGAAGTTTTTTCCCCCTTCTTTCCTCTTGTTTTTGTTTGCTTTCCCCTGATGTGTTTGCAATCCAAGTGAATTCCATAGCCTCGAGATTGCTTCACCATTGCAAGTGTCCTTGATGGCCTATGGTGATGAACAACCATTCCTTTGTTAGTTTAGCTTGCCCTTTTATTCATAGTGTAGATCGAGACTAGGGAAGATCCTACATGTCATGCTTGATCGCCTTCAAAGACTAGGTAAGTCGTAGCAACAGATCCAAGGTATATAAGTACTGAAGAGGTAAGTAATTTTTTTAGGTTTTCTTCCTTTCTTTTAATTTTTAGTTTAGATCACCATCAACTTTCAACTGTATTCACCTTTTCACTTTCTTTATATAAATTTATTTTCTATTTTCTCCATCTACTCCAATCTATCACTTTCACAATTTAACATAACTTATTTTTCTTTTCCTTTAAAGAACAAGAGACGAACTTTAATCATTTTAAGTGACTTAAAAGAGAACTTGCAAAATGTTTCCATCGTTAGTCCCTACTTGTGGATCCCGACCCGCATAGCCACTCACTATAGCGGTAGTATTGAGAATTTACACACTTCTATTATAAAGTTCTAAAATTCTGTATTTTTTGTGTGCATGTCTGAACTCAATCAAACAACAACGACGTTTCTGCCCGGAGATAATGAAAGCGATCCTGTCAGAAGTCAAGAAGCTTATAGACTCGGGTTTTATCAGGGAAGAACAACACCCTGGTTGGGTAGTCAATATCGTCCCTGTTACCAAGAAGAATGAGAAGATCCGGGTTTGCATCGATTCCGTGATCTAAATGAGGCGTGTTGTAAGGATGAGTTCTCCCTTTCAATCACAGATGTCATGATCGGCAACACGTGTGGGTTTGAACGAATATCCTTCATGGATGGATTCTCGGGATACAATCAAATTAAGATGTACCATGACGATGAGAAACATACATCTTTTAGGATACTACTAGGGGTGTACTGTTATACTGTCATGCCCTTCGGATTGAAGAATGCGGGGGCGACATACCAGAGAGCCATTTATGCAATTTTCCACGAGCATATGCGCAAAACAGTGGAATATTATGTAGACGATGTTGCAGTGAAAAGTCGTGCCAAAGGTGATCACATAGCAGATCTGAAGACGGTATTCGATATCATGCGGGCGCATCAATTGAAAATGAATCTCACCAAATCTTTCCTGGGGGTAGCCAGCGGTAAATTCCTCGGGTTTGTCGTGACACTCAGAGGAATCCACCTCGACCCAGAGAAAGTCCGCGCCGTCCAGGAGATGCAACCTCCAAGGAATCTTAGAGAGCTTAGAGGATTGCAAGGGCGACTGGCTTATAACCAGAGATTATCTCAAATCTCTCAGGACGATGTCAACCCTTTACTAAATTGATGAAGATGGGTGTTTTATTCATTTAGGATGATGCTTGCCAACAAGCGTTCGAGGAAATCAAGCGGTACCTCACGCATCCACCTGTCCTTACAGCTTTGGTGTCAGGAAAATCTTTCCTAATATACGTTCGAGCTATGGATCATTCTCTAGGGGCGTTACTAGCTCAGATTAATGATCAGGGACGCGAGCAGGCAATCTACTACCTGAGTAGAATTATGATCGGAGCTGAACAACGATACAATCCGATCGAAAAATAATGCTTGGCATTAGTATTCATCATCTAGAAGATGCGACATTACTTGGTGAGCCAAAACATACAAGTCATATCAAAAATCAATCCTTTAAGATTGCTTATGACGAAGTCATTATCACTGAATGGTCGATTGGCAAAATGGGCCATGTTGCTCTCCCATTATAAGATGCAATTCCTGCCACAAAAAGCTGTGGAGGGACAGGCAGTGGCAGACTTCTTGGCTGAGCATCCAGATCCAAGAACGACCAAACTTTATGAAGATCTCCCAGACGAGGTCACTGAAGTTTGCTTGACTCAGATGTCTTTCGAAGGACAGGTGTGGTAACTCTTCTTCGATAGCGCATCAAGAACGGATCCTCGAGGAAATATCGTAACAGGAGCGGGGGTAGTATTTGTCTCCCCACAGAACTACGTAATTCCTCGTACATTCTCATTAATTGAGCAATTTTCCAATAATGTAGCGGAATACAATGCTCTTTTGATCGGGATACAAATCGCTGATGAGATTGGCATTAAAAATCTCGAAGCATACGGTGATTTAAAGCTCATCGTTAACCAGGTTCGCGGGGAGTACGAAGTCAGACATGAAGACTTGGTATCCTATCACAACGCAACTATCCACATGGCATAGAGGTTCAGAAACTTCTACATCGATCATGTACCTCGCTAGTAAAATGCGCATGCAGATGCAATGACATCTCTCGTTACTTTCTTGGCTCTTCCAGCCAGAGTGACAGAGAAAGTACTCGTTTACAACCATGACTTGTACTGTCCAAAAGTCGCCCTTGAAGACAACTAAAAGCCAACATGAGACATTCAAGTCAAAGAAGCTCTAGAGACTTCAGCGGTCCCAGAGCTTAGGGATTGGTGATTCACGTACATCGACTATGCATTATACGATATTCTGCCTAATGACCTTAAAGAGGCGGTTGCCATTAAAAGGAAGGCCCCTCGATTCTATTATAATGCGATCACACGAACGTTGTTTTGCCGATAGCATGATGGAATCCTCCTCCGCTGCTTGTTCACGAAGAAGCACAAGAGGCACTCAAAGAAGCTCGTGTCGGTATGTGTGGATCACCAACCCGGTCCAAAACTTAGAGATCGACTCTGAAGACTAGGATATTATTGGCCAAAGATGATCCCCGACGCCATCTCTTACGCTAAGCGATACCACACTTGTCAGATCCATGGTGATTTCATTCATCAGCACCAGGACATCTTCATCCTACGACTTCTTCCTGGCCATTTGAGATGTGAGGAATGAATGTGGTTGGTCCTATCAGCCCACCTTCATTTAAAGGACACCAGTTTATCTTAACCATAACTGATTATTTCTATAAATGGGCTGAAGCTATCCCCGTGAGGGAGGTAAATACATCTGACGTGATCAAGTTCATTAAACATCACGTGGTCTATCGCTTTGGCGTGCCACGACGGATTGTCCATGATAATGGGCCTTAGTTCGTCAGCCAAGCCTTGCAGAGAATCTGTAACAAGTTCAGAATTCAGAATGCGTCTTCAACGACATACTATCCCGCCGCTAACGACCTTGTAGAAGCTTTCAACAAGGCCATTGGGAAACTTCTCAAGAAATTCGTCTCGAAAAGCCAACACGATTGGGATGATAAGTTAGGAGAATGCTTATCGCACAACAGTGAGAACTCTGACGAAAGCTACACCATTCTCTTTGGTATACGGGTGTGAGGCTGTTCTCCCACTAGAAATTCAGATTTCATCTCTACGCATTGCCTTAACCACAAAGATGACAAATGAGAAGAGACATCGATTGGACTCCAAGAGTTGTAAGATTTGGACGATAAAAATCGAGCTTGCAAGCTTAACAAATTGAGCTTTCATGCTCGAATTACCAGAGGCTTCAATAAGAAAGTTAAGGAGCGAACTTTCAAGAAAGGTAACCTTGTCTTAGCTGTCAGAAGACCTATGGTGATACACATAAGACCAAAGGGAAATTCCATCCCAAATAGGAATGACCATTTGTAGTAGAGTCAATCTACTCGAATTGAACATACCGCTTTATAACCCCAGATGGCGATATGCTCATAATGCCTATCAACGGCAGATTCTTTAAGAAGTACTATCCTTAGGAGGATTCTCCTCATGATCAGGTTAACAGTACATTTCTGATCAAAATAAAACTTTCAGATCCAAGATGTTTGGAAAAGCGCCAAAGAAAAACTTCTTTCTTCAATGGATCACATTACGGTCGATCATTGCTGAGCCGACCGAACACTTGTTACATCAAGATGCATAATGTAAACATTGAAGAAAAGACACTGTAAAACTTCGATTTTAATCTTGTCATTCTTCTCTAGTTTATCTATGAACAACTGACGCCTCTGACGGCTGAGGATAGAGGAAAATGTAGGCTTTTAAGTCTAACATAAGTCCTCGACAACTCATCATGCTGTGGGGAATAGCATAACTAGAATTGATAATAGCATTTGCAGTAGCAAGAAATGGGTGCCCTAGGATGAAAAGAGCTTGAGCCCTAGGATTGGACACAGGTTGTGTCCCAAGAACTACGAAATCAACGAGGTAGATAAACTCCTCGACCCGGATAAGAGCATCATTAATTTCCCCTTGGGAACTTTCACTGAAGGGTCAGCTAGTTGGATGGTTACTCGAGTTGGACTAAGATCTCCTAACCCGAGTTGTTGATAAACTGAGAAAGGGATCAAGTTGATACTTGTCCCCAAGTTAAGAAGTGCACGACTAATCTCGGCTTGTCCTATAGTACAGGCAATGGTGGGACAACCTAGATCCTTGTACTTAACAAGGATCGGACCCAACAGTAGCTCACTAATATTAGTGGCTAAGAAGACTTTCTTGGATACATTAGTCTTTCTCTTCTTGATGCACATGTCCTTAAGAAATTTTGCATAAGATGGCACTTGTTGGATGACATCTAGAAGTGGGATATTTATCTTCACCTAATTGAAGATCTCAATTATTTTATCCATGTGTGAATTATGTTTGTTGTTTTTCAGCCTATTAGGAAATAGTACTATAGGCTTGTGCACCTGACTAGCTGACTTCTCTTTTTCAGACTCATCAGATAGAGATGGATTGGAACTGGATGAAGTGGATGCTTGTGTAATGTTGTGTTGAATGGGATTGGGTGGCATAGACACTTGATTATCAACTTTCTTTCCCGACCTCAATGTATGAACAACATTACATTGATTAAACTGTTGATCTTCAGCTAGATTAACTTGGTTAGAATTTCGTGGGTTCGTTAATGGTTGACTAGGCAAAGTACTCTCGGGCCTCTCATTTTGTGAATTAGCTAGCTGACCAATTTGAACCTCTAACCTCATTATGGTTTGTGCATTGTTATTCTGCATTATTTGTATGAGGGACTCTTGGTTCCTCATATACCTTTCCATAGTCTTTTCAAAATCAGTCATTCTTTTCTCAAGTGGAGGACATTGAAAGGAAGATTATGGAGCATGGTTAGAAAAGTTTGGTTGATAATTGGAAGAAATAGATTTATGATTGGAAGAATTGTGATGGTAATTGGGTTGATGATTGGAAGAATTGTGATTATGATTGGGATGTTGATAGTGGTTTGACCTTGAGTAGTCATTGTTGTTTTGGCTTCACGAGAAATTCGGGTGATTTCTCCGGCCAGGATTGTATGTTTGAGCATGAGGATTGTTATGGGGCCTTGAAAAGGCCGCATTCAATGGGCTCGAGGTACATTTGTTGAGCATTGAAAACTAAAAACTACTCAAACAGATGGTTCATGACTCAATAGTAAGTATAGCCCAGAGTTGGAAATTAATTTGGGCTGACTTGATTGACTGGAGTGGCTCTTTAGTTTCTAGAGCTTGCAATCTTCTCATTAGGCTAGAGATTTTAGCCTCTACAACTATGGATGATTCTATTGAATGGAGACCTCATTTAGAAGAGATAAGATTTGTGTTCCTAGACTTTTCGGGAGTAGGTTCCCATTGGAGGGTTTTTTCTGCTAAGTTCTCAAATATATCCTACCCTTGGTTTTCATCCTTTTGCAAGAATCCCCCTTGGCACATGGTCTCTAAGAGGGTTCTGTTCTGATAGTCTAAATTATCATAGAGAATTTGACATTGTCGCCATTTCTCTTTGCCATGATGAGGACATTGGATAAGTAGGTGTTTGAAGCATTCAAAGTATTTCCAAAACGGTTCACTAGGTTTTACTTGAACTGCATGATCTTCCTAATGAGAGCGGTCTTGTGAATTGGATAGAATTTCTTCAAGAAGATCTTGATGAAATTATCTAATGATGTGATAGAACCGACTGCTAAGCTGATAGACATTTCTTGGCTAAACCCTTAAAAACAAATGAGAAAAATCTCAATCTAATAGCATTATCTACAAGGTGAGGTATATTCATCATTAAGCATACTTTCTCAAATTCTCTGATGAAGAAATAAGCATCTTCGGACTCTAAGCTATGAAATTTAGGGTGTGTGTTGATGAACTGAGGCTTAGCTCAAAATTGTTATCACCAATCGATGGAAGTTGGATGCAAGATGGAAGTGAGGTTCTCATGGGGGTAGAACCTATCCTGCAATGATGTTGGTTGAGCATTAGCCGGATCTGATTTTTGGTTCTTGTTTAGGTGGTAAAATGTTTTTGGTTATCCTAGATGAGTTTGGGTCTCTCGACCACACTTGCATACAAAGTTACCACCACAAACAAGGTTACCAATAAGTCAAAGAAAAACAATTTAACCACGCCTATTCTAAAGGAAACTTGGACCTAGACAACTCCTAACTGTTGATTGTCCACAGGAAGTATAATGCAGACTCTGACGACAAGTTAATCAACCAGGTCAGGGTAAGATTGGTGGGAGGTATCCGCGCAAAGCGACGGGCCTAACTAAGACAGGCCACCAACCTTTGGGGTTTCGCCCCTCAATCCCTGTCCTTTGACACTAATTTGACAGGAGTCAAATTCTAACATCTTCTCTCTTAGGATAACCTCCTAATGAGTTCAAGATGTCCCGAAGGCCAACGTCTATCAGATTTTAAATTAGGCTTAGGCTGTGCTTGGAGATGGTTTATGGGCTAAGAAAGGGCAATGACTTCCCCACCTTATCTTTTACTGGGTTTTGTCTTTAAAATGTTTTAGTGCAAAGTGTGCAAGATATAGAAAAGTAGCTTTCAACAAGCAAGTAATCACTCAAGATTTTCCTAAGCTATATGTTATGCATACATACTTTGTTTCTAGCTTTCTTCAACAATAATTAAAATGAAACGTAATTAGACAAATGCCTAGAAATGCAAGTCTAAATATTTTTTAAAACAATCACAATCAACCGATTGTTGTTGTATTAAAAACAGGATTGTGAGATAATCAAAGTGTAAAAACTAGCAATTAAGAAAGCTTGTTTTTGCAGAGCAATATGTCCTGCAAAAAAAAGTTTTTAGTAGTCCCACAAAAAATTACTTTTCTGCTGCAAACTCTTGAAATCCTATTTTCGACTTTCTAGAGTAAGGGTACAAAATCACAAGTCTTCTTCTGTAATGCTTGAACACTCAACTTGATTCCTTTAACCCTAAAACAAAACACCAAACTTGTTAAAACATAAGAATATCGTTCCCTCTGTAACGATGCCAAAATTTGTTTGTAAAATTAAATTACGTGTAGTTTAGGGCTAACTGGCGTGTCCACGAGGAGAGATGTGATGCAAGCTTTTCGACGTTGTTGAGAAAACAAGTTTTAGTGTATGTTTTTTTGAAGAAAAAAATATAGAGAGTAGAGAAGTGATTCAAAGAAAAATTAAAGATTTAGATTAGGTTTTGGAGGAGATGATTTTTAAAAAGATTTTGAGAGTGATTTGGTTGTGTTTTTAATGATGGAAATGATCCGGGCTCACTAATCTTTGACTCAACTCAAGATTCTTATCTTGAAAATTTAAATGCCTCAATGTGATCATACGCAAAAGTTTAATCTTGCAATTAAAGAGAAATAAAACACATGAGATAGATATCTAAAAAGATTTTAATTTTGAAATCTTTTTTTAAGTTGAATGTTAAACCATCAAGGCAATTAAGCAAATAAAAAATAAAAACAAGTTTTTTTATTAGATTAATTCAAAGTTTTAGTTCAAAATCAACCCCATTCTCATGTGCCTTCAGGAGCATTCACCAAAAAACAAGGCTTAAATTCAGGCATGCAAATGATTCGACTGGGTCTTTTCATTAAATTTAACCAAAAATAAAATTAGAGAAGATAGATTTGTGAGCCCAGAAGAGTGGAATTAGCAACTCATAGCGATGAAATTATAACTAAAAAAGTAAAAAGAAGACATAAATATACCGTCACACAGAGAAGAAATTGAAGAAGAATCTTGAATCTTTATTGATGTCACGTTCATTCTTCGATTACAACACACTCTCTCTCTCTCTCACTTTGTTTCTGGCTTAAACTAGAAAGCAATAAAACTTCTATCTAATAATAACCCTAACCTTAGGAATAAAGAAAAATCTAATTCTAATACAAGGCAAGGTTAGTTGCCAAAGGATATACTCAGAAGGAGGGTATTGACTGCAATGAGATTTTCTCTCCTGTAGCCAAGCATACATCTATTCAGATGTTATTGGCGATAGTTGCTCAGTTTGATCTAGAGTTAGAGCAGATGCATGTTAAAACGGCGTTTCTACACGGTGAGCTGGAGGAGAAGATATATATGAAACAACCTGAAAGTTACATTTCAGAAGGTAAAGAAAACAAAGTGTGTCTTCTGAAGAAGTCTCTCTATGGACTTAAGCAGTCTTCCAGGTAGTGGTATAAGCGGTTGACTCTTTCATGATCAAAGCCAAATACAACTGATGTGAGTATGATAGTTGTGTCTATTTCAAGCAGAGTGATCATCCGACATATTTGCTGTTATATGTGGATGATATGCTGATTGTTGCGAGAAACAAGACTCATGTTCAAAAGCTTAAAGCTCAGCTCAACAAGGAATTTAACATGAAGGATTTGGGAGAAGCCAAGAAGATCTTAGGTATGGTGATCACCCGAGACAGAAGCACAGGAAGACTTTGGCTATCCCAGGAGAACTATGTTCTCAAAGTGTTGGAGAGATTTAACATGGCAGAAGTAAGACCAATCACCACTCGTTTGGCATGTCACTTCAAATTATCCTCTAAGCAGTGTCCACAATCACCGGATGTAGAGGAAGAGATGTCTCGAGTACCATATGCTAGTGCGGTGGGTTCACTCATGTATGTTATGGTTTGCACTAGGCCTAACTTAGCCTATGCAGTTAGTACAGTAAGTCAGTTCATTTCAAATTCAAAAAAGCAACATTGGGAAGCAGTGAAGTGGATGCTGCGATATATGCGAGGGAGTGTGAGGCTAGGCTTGGTATTTCAAAGATTGAAAATGGGGAAGCCTAAGTTACTACAAGGCTATGTTGATGCAGATTATGCAGGAGATATTGATCAGCGAAGATCTACGACGGGCTATGTGTTCACAGTAGCTGAGTGCATCATTAGTTGGAAGGCAGAGTGTAAGATACAATTGCTCTTCCAATGACAAAAGCTGAGTACATGACTGCATTGAGGCGTCAAAGGAAGTTTTGTGGTTGAGAGGATTGGTTTAAACGTTCAGTATTATACAAGATTTAGTTTGGGTTCATTGCGACAACCAAAGTGCTATTCATCTCGCTAAAGATCACATGTATCATAAGCGGACGAAGCACATTGATGTGAGATTTCACAAGATACGTCAGTGGGTCGTGGATGATAAGGTGATCGATTTGATAAAGATCAGCATGAAAAAGAATCTAATGGATATGATGACGAAGACCCTCCTGGTGGAGAAGTTCAGAGCATCTCTGAACTTCATTAAGATTCTCCAAAGGTAAAGTGGCGAACGGGCTCTTGGGAGGGAGCTATGTGAAGTCACAAAAGGGAGAGAAAGGAAGGCAAATGAAGCAGAGACCAATTTCTACGGAGAGACTCAATGAACATGAGTCAAGGTGGAGATTGTTAGTATTTAGAGTGCCTCATATTCATTGAAGAAGAATTTAAGTTCTTGACAGTTTCCTAATACGGATCTGTCTCATGTTTTGATTTGTATACAGATTTCTTATTTCTCTAACGTACTGATTTAAGTTCGTATTAGACTAAGAACATCTCAGGTGCCTATATAAATCCCTTAAGGGTGGCCTTTTGAAGGTGTGCCAAGAATTCAAGAGAAATTCTAGAATTCTACCATTGAGAGTTGTGGAGATCTCATTGTAACTCTTGTATTTTCTTCAATAAATATTTCTCCCCTCACCTTGGATGTAGGCATATTGCCGAACCACGTTAAATCTTGTGTACCTTGGTTGTGTGGTGATTGCTTGCTAGTGAAAGATCTACTATGCTTCTGCTTCCGCTGTCGAGCCTTCGACTTGGTGTTCCTCTGTTGTTTAATCGGTTATAGATCTTCAACAGAGAGAGGAGAGAGAGGAGAGAGATCAAAGGGGAGGGGGAGAATGTGAGAGAAATCGATCGGGGCGAGCGAGAGAGGGGGGAGAGAGAGATCGGAAGGGGAAAGGGGAAGAGAGATCAGCGGGAAAGGGGGGGAGAGAGATCGGAGGGGCAGACGAGGGGAGAGAGGGGGGAGTCCCTCATGTGTATATATATTTATTCTCATGTTTATCCTCAAATCACCCTATCTTTTAATTTTACCCCTTCTGAATCATCATATTTCTCAAATTATCTCTCAGAATAATCTTATTTTGGACATGTGATACAAAAAGTGATATTTTTTTAAGATTTATCGTGATTTTTCAGAAATTTTTTAGCTTTATTTGTAGTATTTTACACGTATCGCCCGAGTTCGGTCCGCGACGCCGAGGTCTGTATGGAACGGTGCCCTCTGAGTCGGCGGCTGAGACGCGACTTTGAACTATACTTTCAAGCGGAGATATGCCAAGCTTCAGACGAAGCGAGAAGATAGCTCTCGGGCGGAGCTATGCCAAGCTTCTGGCGAAGTTAGAAGTTACCTTCTCAGAAGCTATGTCGAGCTTTAGGCGAAGCTAAAATATAGCTCTCGGCGGAGCTATGAAAAGCTTCAGGCGAAATTAGAAGTTAGCTCTCAAGCAGAGCTTTGCCAAGATTCAGGTGAAGCTATAAGATAGCTCTCGGGCGGAGCTATGCCAAGCTTCAGGCAAAGCTAAAAGATAGCTCTCAGGTGGAGCTATGCCAAGTTTCAGGCTGATTTAGGCAAGGTTAGCCTTTCAGGCAAAGCTAGTCTTTTGGGCTCAGCAAGGCTAAGTGTTGATCTAACTTAGCCTTAAAGGCATGCCTATGCTTGTTCAAAGGCAATGCTTGGCCTACTGATCATTTAGCTGAATCAGTAGGGTCTAGACGACTATTCTATCCATTAGGGATGGGCACGAGCTGGGTAAAGAACGAACTGGTCGTCAGCTTGTCTGCGACTTGTCTTTTGGAAGGGTCGACAAGTTAGACGTTGTTCAAATCAGTTATAAAAATATCTGAGTATTTGTCTTTTATAGGTATCAACACGAGGCAGAAAGAAAGCCGGAGATCTTGTCTTTGAGTCAACTACAATGCATGATCACTCAATACAGAATGTTTTACTAAACACCAACCCAAAAAATAAGATCATGGAAGTATCTCAAACGAGTAAAACTCTTTTATTACATTTACTTTTCATGTATTTTATTAAAGTCATTTGATAAAAATGCATTCTGATTCTCACTTGCTTCCTTTCATTCTTTTAAGGATACACAAAACCTGCTCATCGACCGCCGCTTGGTCAACTTACAAGATCTTTTCTCCAGGGTCATAGCGGAACCTCTGAGAAGGGATTCCTTTACTCGAGTTCTAACAGGCTCCAATAGCTGGCCCATGACTCTCCACATCCTCCAAAAGATCCTCCTTTCTGCTCATCAGCTCTTACATGGCCTACTCGCAAGCACATCTCCATGGAAACTCCCATCTGTTTCGAGGAGGGAAATCCTCACTTGAAAATGACAAACATGATCATCCATTTCAGGTAACATTCTGGCTCATCCATACTTAGGCTACTGCGAATGTTTCCTCCGCGGCTGAAGTCTCCTTTCACCCGGAGACCTTTATCTATATGTTCCAAGGAGGTAAGCCCCCCACTCTAGAACAATTACACAAGCATGCGCCTCCGGGCAATCTCTCAGGCTCATCCTTGATTGGGTAACTACCCTCCGGGAGGCTCATCCTCAATCAGACAACTGCCACCCTTACGACTCATCTCTGGTGGGCAATTACTGCCCGGAAGGTTCATCCCCACCGGGCAACTGCCATGGCTCATCCCTGGTGGGTAACTACCGTTCGGAAAATTCATCCCTACCGGGCAACTACCTTTTCGGAAGGTTAATCCTTGGTTGGGCTGCTGCCAGTTTGTATGTATTCCAATGTGGTAAGCCCCCACTCGAGAATTACAATACAAACACCTATCGCTGAGTTTCAAAGGCTCATCCTCAATTGGGCAACTGCCCTCGGAAGAATCATTCTCAATTGAGCAACTGTCTGTCCAGCTCCACAGCTGAGGGCTTCCCTCACTCAGAATCTTATGCTTGTGCATTTCGAGAAGGGAAATTTTCGCTCGAGAATGATATCACCAACACCAGCCTCCCGGCTCCTATCAGCTCCGTTGCTGAAGTCCTCACTTCGCTAGGAGATCAGCGCCTCTCGGCCCAGTTGTTGGGATTTGGGTCGAACAAATAGTCTCACATCAGCTAGACATGGGGATGGTCTTACGTATATAAGGATTTGGGCTACTCCACCTAGAATGCTAGTCTTTTGAGATGGTGCCCCGAGTCCTTACAAATGGTATCAGAGCCATGCCCCGAATTTAGTCGTGTGTGTGGGTGATGTTTGATCCCCCAAGGTACAGCGGAAGGCGCAATAGGGCCCCTGTTAAGAAGGATCTATAATAAATTGAGCTCTCGAGTGAAAACAGTTTATGTTCTCCAGTGCTTCATGTAAGGAGTGTATGAGCAAACGAAGTGAAGGAAAGTAACCTTGATGAGCATATATCTTCCGGGTGTGAAGATGAGCTTACAGTGAGACTCTTTGTTAGGCGCAATAAAGTCCCTGTAAAACTAGTTGAGCTCTCGAGATTGGCAACGGAGTCCTGCGATGCCGGGCTTCACCTAAGGCGTGTGCTGAAATGCAGTGAACTCGATCTCGATAGAGCATGTCTTCCAAGTGTGAAGATGAGCTTACAGGGAGACTGTTTGTTCGAGAGGGGGATTGTTGGGATTTGGGTCGAACAAATAGTCCCCATCGGCTAGACATGGGGATGGTCTTGGGTATATAAGGATTTGGGTTACTCCACCTAGAAGGCTAGTCTTTTAGGATGGTGCCCCGAGTCCTTACACTAGTACAACCTCGTGACTGAAATTCTCAGTTCACTCGGGGATAAATGCCTGTACTCTCGGAGATGAAAACATCATTCGGAGACGGTATAGCAGACACGTCACATTCTTACCATCCGGAAGTCAAGCCTTCAAAAAGGTATGGACATTCTAGAATACAAATCTGGCAAGATCTAGACAACTCAGTCATTTCCATATACATTTCATTAAAATTCATTATGTCGTTACATTTGACAAGTGAAATATATAAGATTCTCTACATCTTTATGTTTACTTTCTGAAAGGAAATATAGGGGATACAAGAACCTGTCCTGCCACCATTTACAGATCCCGACACAGGAACAACAAAGGCTTGTTTGTTGGGGGAGATCTATCGAGGGCAATCTTCATCCTCGCGGCAGTTCTTAGAGCAGGTAACTGTATCTCACTGAGCAGATACACGCCCCCTACAAGGAGCTAGACGTGCACTGACTACCGTTGCGATGCCCTTGAAGCCCTCCAAGAGGGAGGCATCAACTTCCAGCCATAGGACTCCTGCAGAACATACCAGAAGGAAGAATATTACTCTCAACCGTGATGCTCTTAGGCAGAGGGTCAGGCTCAGGCACAAGAAGCACCCGCTGACGCACCTGTTAGGCACCCGCTGATGCACCTGTTAAGAGTACCCATTCTTCCGTCCTCTATACCCTATATGGAGGGAGCGTCAGATTCTTAAGAACGACGCCTACCTCCTAAAAAAATCGGCAAATGAGGAGTCAGATCATCAGCTCTAACCGAAATGTGCCAACATACAGTCGCCCCAGATGATGAAGCTCCGTCACGATGGCTGACGTATCATGACAGGCTCATCACGATGGCTGACATATCACACCGTGTAGACTCCCGAGCAACGAGAGCCCCACCATCTCCACCTTTTTTTCCTCCACCGAACAAAGGAGAAGAAAGACATCGCAGTCCATCAGAGTGAGAATTTTGAAAGCAAGAAGTATTTAGAAGATGAGCAGATCTCCCCTCACAGATCAGCCCTGTTTATGAATGGGAGCATCTCCCATTCAAAATTTCAATCCCCAAAAATTTGGTCCATGTCTAGAGATTTTCGGCACATCAGATCATCGAGATATCGAGCGTCACTGCTACATGATCTCGTCCACCATGAAGTCAGGATATTTGCCATTAATTTTTTAGCCGTCTTCACCAGTTTCCAAAGAGGGCGCAGAATGCGAAGACATTTTGACCAACCCCTACAACATGCAAGCACTGTCTTAACTCCTCAAGTTCAGAAACTAAATCAGTCCGCTTCACTCTTTCCCCTTGAGGCCTGGAGAAAGAGTACACGAAGGGGCATCTTTAGTGGTCAATTTTTGACCAACATAAGATCAGGACATGTATCCCTCATCAGAAACTCCCGAAGACAAACAATAGCGTACGCCAAGCGATGCTTCTCCCTGGGAACATCGCCTACCCGTTCCCTGGAACATTCCTCCTTTCGAAGAGTAAACCGTCCCGAAGACACTCATCCTCCTGAGGAATCTGCTGCCCTGAGGACGCTTCTCCTTCCGAGAACATCTCCACCCCGAGACCAGTTCTTTAGTCCCGAGCTAGGTGACTGCTGCAACCAACTCCATTAGTATCCGCCTATGTTCACAAAGTCTATTACGCTGCCAGATTATCCCACGTTTCAAATGTTGTAACGACTCCCTACTCCAACGCGGACTGTTAAGGTAGCATAAATCGCTCTTGCCATCAAGGACAAAATCTAAGCCGTTACAGAAGAATCACACAACATGTAGATCATGCAGTTATTGAAATCCGGATGACTCGCACTGCTAATGAAGCCTCCTTGGGTATATATACACTAAAAGAAGAGGGAAGGGAGAAGGAAAAATTACTCAAAAAGAAGACTTCCTTTCCAATAGAGAGAAGAGACCTTCCCCAAACTATTATTCCATTGTATTCAGAGATTAGATATGAGTTTTAGCTTTGCTGAGTTCACTGTAACCTCCTGAAAATAATGAATCTCTCCCTCCTCTCTGTGATTTTTCCCAAATTGAGTTTCATGTAAAAATTAGTCTTTGTATTGTCTCTGTTACTCTCTTTTAATCCTTGTTATAGATTGAAGTGTAGATAAATTCCCCTGGGAATTTTCTCCTACATTTTTGCAAACCTTTTTTAATATATAACGCTTGTTTTTAGAATTTTTTCTATAAAAGATTTACCAATTTATCAATTATTTTCTTCAAAAAAAATATATATTATTTTTACAAAAGTTTTCAAATATTGGTTTTCGAGCATGTCAAAATAGTAAAAGCATAATGTTTTGTAACAAATTTCCAGGCATGTTGCATGAGTCACAAAAAAAAATGTACTGATAGTAAAAGCATAATGTTTTGTAAGAAACTGTGTTGTAGGTTTTAAATGCCATATGGTAAAACAATCTTGCAACGGAATATGGTCAGTGTTTGAAACTGGTTTCAATGGATACAAGTGTCTGATCAGAATCGCTCTAGCTATTATTTAGTAATCTTTTTTTGTTGTTTTTTTTATTTAGTGTGTTTTTAGTCTCACGTCGGTTATGATGGGAATGTCTTTCTTTGTAGGAGCCTATATAAGGTCAATGCTTGTAGTTGATTATTCAGACGATGATGAAATAATTTAAAACCCTCTTTTTGTGGAAGCATGGTGATTTGCTTTATAAATTTAATTTTTGCATGGTGATGTAAGAGTGGGAGAGAGATCTCCAGGTGCTGAAGCCCGAATTTATGTTTATCCCTTTTAAACTTTATTTTCTTCCCTCTTTCTTCTTTTCCCTATCTCATATTACATCAGCTGAGTATCAAAGCTAAAATCCTGATCTTTTCTTCCTTTACAAAATATTCCCCTCTATAGAAACCCTAGCCTCCTCCACAAAATTCTAGATCTGTCTATCTTCCTCTTCTCTAATTTAAAAAAAAATCAAAATCGTGTACTGTTCTTCTATCGCCATCTCTCTCTTCTCTTCATCTCCAACCTTAGCAAAACCCTAACCCATCAGCATTGCATTCCTCCACCAGCCCCTCTAACATCCTCGCCTCCGATGACCTCTCCATCCTTCTCTTGCCCTCGCCGTCACCAATCGACATCACTAGGGCCCTAGCCAGACCATCACGAGCTCTGACAGAGCTATCGAACCTATGCCGACCAGATCTGCCAACTCCTCTGCCACCGTCGACCTTCGTCGACCTCGTTCAGACCTCCTCCACCGTCTCAAGTCCTCTGCCTTCCTCGAGTGCCGCCGTCGACCCACCAAATCACCACTCATCCCAACATGACCACCTCCTCCATGCCTCGCCCTCGTCCTGGGACATCGCCAGCCCTCGCCGACATCATCGCTGCTATCTCTGCCAGGGTGTTCTGATCCCTCGGATTGGATTGAAGAAGATAAGGGTTTGAAGCGGGTTCAGGTTTAAAAAGAAATCAGGTTCAATTAAAGATCGATATCACAGGGTTTAGTTAAACCCAGACTCAAGGGGGTTCATCCTAATCCCGACCCGACTCAGATCTGACCCGAGCCGTGCTGATGTCAGCAACTTAGAGCTGACGTCATCAGCTCAACCCGAGCCGACCCAAGTCGTAGAGCCGCCTCTCAGGCCGCGCTGAGCCGCCGTGACGTGAACTACTGCTGACGTCATCCAAGTCGTGCTGACGTTAGCAGAGCCGTGCTGATGTTATCGGCTCATCTGAGCCGCCACTGTTCACAACAGCTGTACAATAACGTTCTGGAGCCAAGTTTCAGGCCCGTTCGGAATCCAATTCGAAATTCGTCTGAAGAGTTGATTCGCAGCTGAGTCCAGGAGTTGCTGAGAAGATTTCAAAGCTTTTGAGCAGCAGATCAGATCTTCGTCAGACTAGCTCAAGATTGTAATTCCACATTAAAAAGTATAGAGTCATAAGGTGAAAGTCGACACATCAATAGTGTCCCTATTGATGATGTTAAAGAACCAGAAGTTGTTAATGAGCCTGAGCCATAGCTAAAAATTGTTGATGAGTTAGAACCAGAGCTAGATCCTGAAGTTGTCGATTAGCCAGATTCAGAGCCAGAAATGGAAGAGTCTCTTATTGAGACCCATATAAATCATATGGCAGAGTTTATCCATGGAGCTATTGTCGTCTTCACTAGCTATTAGGGTTTCCTTATCCCTGAGGCTGCCTGACGTGTACGCCCCGTTGCGGATCTTTCTGAATGAGACAGGTTTACAGGAGTTTGGCATCGTGGTATGCGGTTCAGTTTTCAACGGAGCTGATTTGAGTTGTTTTGCTGCATTTATCTTGCTCGACCTCCGACTGCGACCGATCTGTCTCGGAAATCAGTTTCACCTCCACTACCGTGACTCAAGCATGATGCATAACGCTGCTTTTCGGACCACCACCTTGGCCTGATTGATGTGAGATGTGGTACAGTTCTACCCAGTCGTCCCTGCTAACCTGTCACCACTGCATTCACTAGAGATGAATACTTTTAAGCCAGGGAGAATGATGGGGATCGCTTTAGCTATTATTTAGTAGTCTCTTTTTTCTTGTTTTATTTTATTTACTGTGTTTTTAGTCCCACATCGGTTATGATATGGAAGTCTTCTTTGTAGGAGTGTATATAAGGCCAACACTTGTAGTTAATTATTCAGATGATGATGAATTAATTTAAACCCTTTTTTGTGGAAGCATGGTGATTTAATTTACAAATTTAATCTTTGCATGGTGATGTGCGGAGTGGGAGAGAGATCTCCTAGGTGCTGAAGCCCGAAAACATCTTTATCCCCACAAAATCTTAATTTCTTCCCTTTTTCTTCCTTTCCCCCTTCTCGTATTACATCAGTGCCCCTCTTGTATATAAAGTTTCTAGTAACTATGGTTAGGCTATAGTTTTGTGGAGAGTTTCATTGACGATATGTGGAAGTTGTAGTCTATGTAAAGCGATAAGGAGTTCAAATTATATGAGAAGGTGAGTAGGCTGCATCGAAACAGAAAAAACTTCTAAGAGGTGCTTTAGAGAAGGTTGAATATGAGGCTTTATAGCATTTCTCATATTGTAGTCACCACAAATCCATGTCAACCTCAGAAGTAAGTTGTGAAATGCTATGTTTTTTTTGCATGAAAGCCATGGTTTATTGCGCTTCAAAGCCCAAACCTATCTAGGCCAGTTTTGGTCTCCAACAAGGAATTCATTTCTTGGAGTATATTTGCATAAAAGGCGTGATCAGTTTCCATGTAGTCTTCACATGTTGATTTGAAACTATAGGACATGTTATGGTTTTGATAATATGAACTTTAAAATTTTATTCATTTATTTTCCCATTTTATGGTCTCTATTATCTTTTATTTAATGTTGTCAAAAGACATTGGGCGGAGTCCGGTGGCAGAGACACCGTCTAGTTGACTAGGCTAGGGCGCCGCCTATGTGATACAACAATTTTTAGGAAGAAAAAAGAGTGAAAAATAAGGAAAGGGCGTATGCAAGAGAAACAATTGATGAAATATTTCTCAAATGACATTCACTTCCAGTTTCCATTGCTCACTCTTCCTTTTCCCAATATTCTGCTTTTCCATTGTTCACCACTTACTGTTCTATTTCGCACTCCCTCCGAGAGATTTAGAAAGTGGACAAGAGCTAGGTTTTGAATAAAGCCTAATTGTTGTGGGATCAAAAACTGAAATTTTGAATTTAGTATATGATCATGAATCGCAACTCAGATCTTAGTTTTACAACCAGTTGACTCAATCAAAAGTAGATCAAATCAAAACCAACATCAAGTTTTCCATCAATAATTCATTATTTTCAAATTCACTTGGCTAAATATAGCCTACAAAACGTGTACTATGCGTGCAATATTGATAAACTCAAATCTACTCAAATTTAATTCAAATAACTTCTAAATCTCAACCAAATCTACTGAACTCTACATTTAAATAAAATCCTAAATCTTGTTAAATTTGGACCGTTTGATTCTCCATCATTCTCCCTGGTTTGAAAATATTCGTCCCCGATGAATTAGTGGTAGGTAAAATTAACACTGATGCCTTTTGGTTGAATCAAAGTGGTGGAGGTGAAACTGGCTTCCGTGACAAATCGGTCGCATTTGATGGTAGCTCGAACAAAATACATGCAACATAATCGTGCAATTCAACTTCACTAAAAACTAACCCGCATATCAAGGCACCAATCTCTTATGGAATTGTCTTCTGTAGAAAGATGTGTAAAGAGTCATACACATCAGGTAATCTCAAGGATAATGAGGTCCTCATAATGACCAAAGATGATACTAGTTCTATGGTAGGCGCTACTCAAAAATATATAAGGGTCTCAATAGGAAGCTCTTCAATTTCTGTGGGCCGTGAGGAATCTCTTCTTACAGTGGCACCAACTTAGCAATAACTTTTGGCTCTGACTGTGGCTCATTAACAGCTTCTGACTCTGACTTATCAATAATGTCTGGCTCGACAAGGGCTGAAGGCTCTGAATCTAAATCAACCTTTGCAGCATAGCTTGCTAAGAGCTTTCTCATGCTAGCTAGGATCTCCTTATATTCAGCAACTAGGTCGCTAAATTTTGACTTCCCGGGCTCGGGTTTATGCTCCACATCAGACTCTTCGCAATCTACCTCAGATGCATAAAAATGTAGAGCATACAAAGTACGAAGATGATCTTGTAAGATAAACTAATACTGATCGTCAATATGGCTATCTTTTCACTCCCAATCCAACCAGCTTCATTTGGGTATAGTGGTACTTCTACTCAGATGTCAGAACAAAATACCTGAAGAAAACTTCAAAATTACTTTCCCACTTCTTATACCCACAATGATCATTAAAACCCAAAAAATATGAGAGCCATATACATATCATGTTCAGCTTTTTTTCATTACCATCAGTGTGTGTGTGTGTGTATAGAGATAGACTTGTATCCTTTCAAAAGGATTTGATCCCGGATCCTTCCCACTCAAATTCAACCCTCCAACATTCGAATACAAGATCCACTCCGTTGAAGTTGATCTATACTATTTCAAGTTATAAACCAAAAATCAAGTGTTTTAAATACTTTTTGCCCATCCATCAAGCGACGCAAAATGGACGGCCGAAAGTAGTGAGTTGGTTAGATCTATGTCTTTAGACATACAAATTCTCGATCCGGCCATTTCATTATGATCTAAACATTTAAAAACCCTTATAAACTAATTTTTGTTAGATTTCAAATGTTCTACACCGTTAAACTAACCAACTCACTATTTAGGCCGTCCGTTTTTCCCCTACTTGATGGATGGGCAAAAAGTATTTAAAACACTTGATTTTTGGTTTATAGATACTTGAAATAGTATAGATCAACTTCAACGGAGTGGATCTTGTATTCGAATGTTGGAGGGTTGAATTTGAGTGGGAAGGATCCGGGATCAAATCCTTTTGAAAGGATACAAGTCTATCTCTCTCTCTCTCTCTCTATATATATATATATATATATATATATCACAAAAGTAAAAGCCCATGGAGAAATACATAAAGATCAGAAGTTACCCAAGAAATCTCAATGACTCGAACTTAGCTTAGATCAGACTTAAAACGGGCCTGAAACGCTGATCTTCAGCCGCATGAACAATACCGACATCAAACAGAGGCTTGTAGAAGTTAAATATGATGTCCAAAAGTTATGAACTCTTTTCAGTAACTTCTGAACTTAGTTACGAACACAATGCTTCGAATAAAGTTCGAAACAGACTCCAAACGGGTGAGAAACATCCTCTGAACTATGATTATGTTGCTGCAGACTGAACTGATTCACTGAGTTTGTCCAAGTTGACTCGGGTTCGAACAGGCTCGGCTCAGCACTGGTTTTGGCTCAGCCCGGTCTGACTCAGTTGGACCGGTCGGGTTTAAATGAACTGGGCTTGGTTGACTTAAGGAAACGGGTCGGGTTCGAGTTGGGTTAATGTGGGTCCAAACCCGAATGGTAATGGCCCAACTTAAACCCGATATGATTCAAATCAGGCTAATTTGGAATGGGTTTGAAACCTCAGACCCGCAACCCACTTTCTCTTCTTTTATCCTGTTCGCAGCTAGGGTTTGAAACCCCTATCAGGTGGCGACAGTGGATGACGACGATGCTAAGGGATGACGACCACGAAGACGTTGATTGTCGAAGACGAGGTTGGTGACGATCGTGAGGTTGGTGGAAATCTGAGAGGAAGACGATGAGATCTAGCAGTGGGCGTCAATGAGGGGGGAAGGCTTCATTGTCGGGGAAACAGACTCTGCAGAGGTGGTGCTGCGAGGGCCTGCGACGCGTGGATCTTGGTGGCAGATAGTTCTTGGAGGATGTAACGGCAGCTTCACTGAAGTGTTACGAGGGTGACACGATGATCTAGGGGGTTTCCGTTGACGATGAAGGTGGTGGAGGGTTAATGTCGAAGGCGGTGGAAGCCTGCAGGTTGTCGTCGACAATAGGATCTGAAGCTTCAGGGGCTGGCATTAAGCTTAGGGGGCTGGCATTAAGGATCACATGTTGATTTGATGTCGAAGATGAGGATCTGATGTTGTTGGTTGTCGAGTTGATGATGGCTGCCGTTGGCGAAGCGAAGGATGACGATGAGATCTGGGATGAAGACGACAATGCTTTTGGTGGCTTCGCAGCGGATGTAGAGGAAGAGAGGGAAGGCTGCACATCTGGCGGAGGTTGGGGGTGTCGCAGTGGTACGAAGGCTAGGTCGTCAGGTCACAAAGATGAAGGTGGCGGTGGCGAGATTAAGGTTAGGGCTGAGTGGAGAGGACGAACAATGATGCCCTTTTTTTAATTCTCTTTCTTTTCTATTTTTTTTATTTTTTTCACTCTTTTTCTGAATTTTTAAAAAAAACTAAAACAGAAGAAGATGGATGTGAAAAGCAGGAATTTCGACTCTGATATAATAATGATGTGAGATCAAAACTAAAATTTTGAATTTAGCACATGATCACGGATCACAACTCAGATCTTGACTCATCACCAGTTGACTCAATCAAAGTAGATTAAATCAAAATTAATAGCCAAATTTTCAATCAATAGTTTATTATTTTCAAATTCACTACATGGTTATATATAGCCTACAAACGTGCACCATACGTGCAATTATTGATAAACAATCTACCCAAATCTAATTCAATTAACTCCCAAATTGCATTCAAATCTACTAAAATCTAAATTTAAATAAAATCTTAAATCCTGCCAAATCTGGATTGTTTGAGTCCCCATCACCAACCCTTCCTAACTCCATTAAATCTTCTCTCTACTTGTTGATCAATGAGAAAAGCTTTGTGATGTAATAGGGAGGTTTGCAATCACCTTCAATCTAAAAATGGGAATTAAGATTGACAAGAAAATATAAAAGAGAAATTAGTGTTTAGAAATAAAAACCGAATTGATTTGAGCTTTGCACTCCTTATACCACGGGCTTCACATCTCTTACACAACGAACTTCACACACAAAACTCAAGAGCACGCCCAAGAGGTTTTAACTGTAAAGTTTTTTTTAATTCATTCAACCAAACTCGACCCATGCCCGCTGATGTCAGTGTTGACGTTATTACTGAGTTAATCCAGTGAATCGACTAGTTGACTCGCTCAATGTGAACTGACCCGTGCCTGCTGATGTCAGTATTGACGTTATTACTGAGTTAAACCAGTGAATCGACTAGTTGACTCCGCTCAGTGTGAACTGACTCAGCTCAGAAGTAACTTAGTGCTTCCAAAGGCCATTTTGAGCGCATTTCAAGATCAAATCGAGCCGTTTTTGAATCAGCAGGTTCGTGACGACCAACACTAGCATCTACGATAGTCAATTACATGTTTGAGCTTCGGTCAGCTCAGGTAATTTTTAAAAATTCTGTTCAGTTATTTCTGTCACTTAATTAAGGTAGTTAGCTCATTCAATCTGTCGCAAAGTAGAACCTATCGATTGCTGCTCGCTAAATGGTGAGTTGTGTGATTCTAACCTTTAGTTGTAACCTTACTTGATATTAATTGTAGTTTGAATATGTGATCACTTGACCAGATTTGAAACTGTGTTAGTATGTGCATTTTGTCATTGTCTCTACATTACATCTTATTAATCACGTGTTAATCTACATAGCTTAGTATTGGTATTATTTATTATTGATTTAATTTCTGACTCCCTGGCATAACATACACCTCACTTTAGGATAGTTTGCATTTAGAGTTAGGAACTTGCATGCCTACTAGAAGCTGTAGAATTTTTCCTGTAGGAGAAACTTCTGCACTAATGGACCCTAGCTTTTATGATACAATTAACATACTCATTGATAAGATGGAAGAGATGGACCAACAACTACAAAAAGTTAGAGACCAAGTTGATGTCAATTGTAAGAACCTAGCAACTCACTTGATAGAATAGAAACCAATCGAAGGAGAGCCACAAATGAGGACAATTCTCGAAATGACAGTAGGTCACTCAGGCGAGAGGGAGCTTAACCCTACAACAGAGCTGACATTGATGCCCAATATATCAAAAGCGTTAAAGTTGATGCTCCTTCCTTCGACAGGTGCTTGGATCCTCAAGTTTATATAGACTAGCAGTTGGCCATGGACCGCTACTTTCATTGGCATGACATGTCTAAGTCTAGAAAATTTCGATTTGCCGTGATGAAACTAACGGCACAAGCCAGACAGTATTGAAAAAACCTGGAGAGAATGATGAGGTATAAAGAGAAAACCCTGTGGAGACTTGAAAAAGTATGAAAGAGAAGCTTATATTGAAGTACGTTCCACCATCATTCAGTCAACAATTACTAGACAAGTGGAATAGATTGACTTAAGGAAACAAATCAACCATCGATTACATTGTTAAGTTTAATGAATATTTGAATCGATGCAGAGCAATCGAGTTAGAATCTCCCGAACAGACCCTATCTAGGTTTAGGTCAGGTCTTAGGGATGACTACCGCCGAGAGCTCATCGCTCTAGACATCACGACTCTAGAGCATGCTTATCACTAATCACCTATTTAGATGAGTCTAGAAGATCTTACTTCCCTCGAACCAAGTTTAGGGACAACTCTAAGGACGCAAACACTAGCAAGTCAAGTTTTAGCCGGTCCTTTCCTGTTTCGTGCAAACCTGCTCCAGCTCTTCTAGCGTTAAATCAGTAGGTTTTTCTAGTGCAAAGTCGGTGACCTTCGAGAGGACAATTAGTGAACCTGTAAAGGTCAACCTGCGGATTCAATGCTATAGGTGTTAAGGGTATTGACACTTTGTCAGCCAGTGTCCGAGCCAAACCAAGACGAGCTTAGTGGAAATTTACATTGAAGATGTAGAAGAAATGGGTGATATCGAGGTGGTCGTGCAACGACAAGATGACTCGGATGCCTCTGTTTAAGAAATGAATTCAATGGCTGCATTAGAACTGTAGGAGAGACGAACTTAACTCCTTGTTTAGATCAAGCCCAGTTAGGTGTAGTTAGGTGCACCTTAGCCTAGCTTGAGCAACCTAACGACTAGAGAAGAACAATCATCTTTCAGACCTGCACAAAAATTGAGAATAAGAGCTGCAAAGTGATAGTAGATAATGAAAGTTGCATCAACGTCGTTACATCAAAGTTAATCACCACCTTGGGGATGAAATCGTGAAGCATCCAAACTTCTACAATGTTACGTGGATCGATGCTACGTCCAGAGATGATCAGGACGGATGTCAAATTTTCATCCAATTTGCCACATACACAGATAATGTGTGGTGTGACATACTCCTTGTGAATGTTGGTCATATTATTTTGAGACGACCATGGTTGTTTGATTTAGATGTGATCATATATAGACGTACTAATTAATGCTCATTTGTTCATAACGGCAAGAAGGTAAAGCTGATGCCCAATCAACCGAAACCTCCAAAACAAGAAAAAGTGGATGCTTTAATTCCTAGAAAGAAGAGTGATAAGGGCGAAGATAAGATAGTAATGAATTTGATTAACCACGATCAAATTGAAAAAAGTTTGAATGAGGGATCTACTTGTTATGCACTCGTGGCTCAAGAGGCTGAACCAAATATCGAGGTGCAGATTCTCGGACACATTACACCAACCAGGAAGAGTTCTCTGAAATCCTCCGAAAAGATCTGCTCGGTGAGTTGCCTCCCATGAGAGACATTTAATATGTCATTGACTTAGTCCTAGGAGTAACTTTGCCAAACCTGTCCCATTACAAAATGAACACTGCCGAGCATGCAGAGTTAGAAGGCAGGTAGAAGAGTTACTTGACAAGGGACTCATCAAAGAAAATTTGAGCCCGTGTGTAGTTCCCGCACTTTTGACGCCAAAGAAGGATAGCACATGATGAATGTGTGTGAATAGCCGCACAATCAATAAAATCACCGTCAAGTATCGTTTCTCAATCCCCCGTTTTAATGATATGCTGGATCTGATGACAGGTACTACAATCTTCTCCAAGATTGACTTAAGAGTGAGTTCCATCAAATTAGAATCCGACCAGGGGACGAATGGAAGATTGCATTTAAAACTAAGGACGAGTTGTATGAATGGTTGGTTATGTCCTTTAGACTGTCTAATGCTCCTAACACCTTCATGAGAGTGATGAGTCAATTATTTTGGTCATTTCAGTAAATTCGTAGTGGTCTACTTTGACGATATACTGATTTATAGCCAAACTCAAGAGCAACATGTGGACCATCTGAGACAGGTCCTTCGCACACTCCAAGCTGAGAAGTTTTATGTAAACTCAAAGAAATATGCTTTCTGTACCGACGGGGTTGTCTTCCTAAGATTCGTTGTTTCTTCTGCGGGAGTTTTTGCGGACCTTGAGAAGGTGAAAGCCAGTACCGAGTGGCCGCAATCCCGAACAATTAGAGAAGTCTGGAGTTTTCACGGGTTGGCCACTTTTTACTATCAGTTTATAAAGAACTTTAGTGCTATTACGACACCAATAACCGACTATTTAAAGAGTGAGGGATTTCAGTGGACTCTTGCCGCCACTAGGGCTTTTATCGAGATTAAGAGGATGATAACCGCAACTACTGTTATGCGTCTCCTAGATTTTTCGAAGGTATTTGAAGTAACATGTGACGCATCACGGCTAGCGATAGGTGTGTCGTGAGTTAAGAGAATCATCCTGTTGCCTATTTCAACGAGAAGTTAAATAATGCCCACAGCGATACTCCACGTATGATAAAGAATTCTACGCGGCTGTGCAAGTGTTGCGCTACTGGAGACATTACCTGCTATTACAGGAGTTGTACTGTATTCGGATCACGAGGCACTGAAATATTTCAACTCCCAAAAGAGACTAAATGCGCGACACAGTAAGTGGGTGAAATTCCTCCAGGACTATACATTTGTCCTCAAGTACAAGGCAGAAGTGGAAAACAAGGTTACTGATGCGCTCAGCCGTCGTGTTATGATTTTGATAGCTATGAGCGCAGAAGTGACTGGGTTCGAGAGAATGAGGGAGGAGTATGAATTGTGTCCTGACTTTGGGGAAATATATGTCGCGTTATGGGACAGTTCTGTTCGAGAGATAGACAGATTCCTTTTATAAGATGGATATCTATTCAGGTTCCGTAAGCTATGTATTCCTTGTACATCCATCAGGGACTCTCTCTTGGGAAGTGCATACAGGAGGTCTAACTGGACACTTCGGCCAGAGCAAGACGATTGAAGCTGTAGAGCAGTGTTTTAAAAACCCGTTATGTAACCCGTTATAACTCGTTATATAACGTAATGCCGACCAATCATTATGTAACAGGTCTAAAAAATACAATATTTGATAACTATGGTTATTTTGCCTATCACTTACGTTATGTTATGTTATTAATGTAACGTTCTGTAACCTACGTTATGGTGCAAATCGACATTTTATAAACCCCTATATTCTCCCGATCTATGGCAAAAAATATCTTCCCAAATTCGCTCGCTCGTCGTCCTCTCTAAAACCTTTCCGTCATATCCTCGTTCGGCGCTGAGAAGAAAGAAGAAGGCATACCTTCCTCTGATCGACAATAAAAGAAGAACCACATTGGTGGTTCTCTGTCATGGTGGTTCTCGCTGGCGTCGTCTCCAAGCGGTGGTTTATCTGCTCTCTATGTCTCCAAGTACATGTAAGCTCTCTCTTTCTCAATCTCTCTTTCTTCAATCTCCCCCCGGTTCTCTCCCCTCCCTCCCGATCTTTATCTGCTCTCTCCCTCTCCGGATTTCTCTTCTTTCTCTCTTGATCTTTCTATGCTCTCTCCCGAGGGAGAGAGACAGGAGAGAAAGCCGAGAGAGATCGTGAGGGGAGAGATAGAGATTGAAGGGAGAGAGCAGAGAGAGTGATAAGGGGAGAGAGCATAGAGAGATAGGGGGTAAAATATCAGAGAGAGTGAAGGACACGAGAGTATAATTGAATAACATATTGTACATTGAGTTATGAATTATAATGAATAGTATGACTAAAAATTATGATTATATTGAATTATGAATTATTATAGATTGAGTTATGAATCTTTGTGTAGATTGAATAACATGGCTAAAAAATATGAATTATAATAAATATGCGGATCATATTGTTGTTTGTGTAGATGAAATTATGAATTATAACTTGTGAATGTGAATAATTGTTGTGATACTTGCTAAAAGTTGTTATGAGACTTGCTAAATGTGATATATATTGTTTTGATATATTTTTTAGATTTTTAAAATTATTTTCCTATTTATAAAAATTCTTAAATATAGTATATATATTTATTTTTATTTAATAAATATTAAATCGTGTAACTTACGTTATGCGTTACATTATAACCTATGTTAACATAACAGAAGAAAAATGTTATCATTACGTTATCGTTATTTTAAACATTATTGTTGAGCACAAATTCTACTGGCCGAGCTTGAAAAAGGATGTTGCTAAGGTCGTTGATCAGTGTCACACGTGTCAACTGGCCAAACAAGAAAAACAAATTGCCGGATCATACTCTCCTCTCTCTGTACCCAATTGTCTCTGGCAGGACGTGAGCTTAGATTTCATATTAGGATTACCAAAAACACAGAAAAAGCATGCTCTATCCTAGTAGTGGTTGATAAATTTTTCAAAATGACTCACTTCATTTCGTGCTCTAAAACATCAGATGCATCCCGGGCAACGGTCCTTTTCTTTGATAATGTCATCAAATTGCAAGGGTTGCCCAAAATCATGGTGTCTGACAGGGATATTAAGTTTGTTAGTTATTTCTGGCAAATGTTGTGGCACAAGATGAGAACCAAACTGAAATTCTCGACTGCCTTTCATCCACATAAAGATGAGCAAACCGAGGTAGTCAATCGAACCTTAGGAAATCTCCTTAGGTGTCTCGTTGGGAAAAACTTGAGAACTTGAGATCTGATCTTACCTATAGCTGAATTTGCATACAATAGTTATATCAATAGGACTACATGTCTTAATCTATTTGAAGTAGCAACTATCTTTAAACCTAGGTAGCCAATTAATTTAGTTCCCATGCCCTATCATCATTCTAGGGTGTCAGATTCTGTATCGACATTTGCATCTCATATATGTGCACTACATAAGGAGAGCAGAGAGAAGGTAATGAAAAAATAATGTTGATTATAAAGCTTCTGCTGATTTACATTGTAAATTGAGGATATTTAATGTTGGTGACTATGTGATGGATTCACATGAGACCCAAGCAATTTTCTCCAAAAACCGTGAAGAAATTACACGCGCAAAGCGCAGGACCATTCTGAATCCTCAAGAAGATCAATTCAAACGCTTATGTGGTGGATCTCCCACCAAACTTTGGCATCAGTTGCACTTTTAATGTTAAGGACCTGGTCCCATATAGATGTACTTTTGATATTCCTTCTGATCCATTCATGGACGAGCCTATCTAGTGTTACGCGCAGATCAACAACCAGTTAGAGGAACTCTTAAGCCACAGATGCAATATAGAAGTACTATCAACAGTAAGAATAATTGAACAATGGGAGAAAAACAAACACAAGATTTTAACGAGGTTCGACCAATTTCGCCTACGTCCTCGAGGCAAGGAAGACAGATTTCTTTATTAATTTGATAATCAATACAAATTGCAAGCAATACATATTAAGAGGACTCTGCCTCTCTAATATACCCAAGGAAACCCTAGGAGAATCAGATTCCTTATTGGGCTGGTTGCCAATTCAGAAAACTTCCCGAATTCAATCAGATAGCCCAGATTCGACCGGTTGGTCGACCGACCCAAGCGCCGGTCGACCGTGCCGGTCGATCGTGCCTAACCGAGAGTTAAGCAATGTCAGGCGGTCGACCGCAACAGCCTGTGCACGTTGGTGCACACTGGTCGACCGGTCCGGTCGACCGGTCCCTGCTGCTGCTGATCCTTGTCGTCGTCGACTTCCTCAACTTTCTCTCTCTTCTTACAATTCTCCATCTCGGTGAAGATTTCTCAAATCTGAGCCGAACTGAAATATAGGATCTGTCGACTCGAAAGTGGCTGCACCAGTGTGGTTGCCTACGTACCCTGCCCAAGGGATCAAGCCATCCGTAGTTCATCCAAAGGAGTTTCAACAAGCTCATGTAACATGAAGGATATGGAGCAATGCTTTACAATGTGTAAACTTGACTCTTGAGACCACCTTGGTAAGCATGTCGGCGGGATTCTCCGTTGTGTGAATCTTCAGCAACTCAATATCACCCTCGTCGAGAATCTCCCGAACAAAATGGAACCTGACATCAATGTGCTTCGTCCGTGCATGATACACCTGATTCTTGGCTAAATATATAGCACTCATACTATCATAATTGATCTTTAGTAGATCTTGATCAATCCCCAAGTCATCAAGCAAGCCTTGAAGTCAAATTGCCTCTTTCATAGCCTCCGTCTTGGCCATGTACTCGGCCTCTGTAGTAGACAATGTAACGGTAGACTGTAGAATAGAGCGCCAACTAACCGTGCTTGAGATAATGTAAATACATACCCCGTTGTGGACCGGCGTTTGTCGAGGTCACCGGCATAATCGGAACAACATACCCGATACAATCCTGCTTTCTTGTGGAATCCTTCTCGAATACCAAACTAACATCTATGGTACCTTTAATGTACCGCAGAATCCACTTCACTGCCTCCCAATGACCCTGTCCCGGATCATGCATATACCTACTGACCATAGAGACAGCTTGTGATAAATCTGGTCGTGTACACACCATAGCATACATCAGACTACCAACTACGCTAGCATATGGGACGTGAGTCATGTACTCACATTCTTCAACAGTCTTTGGAGACATAGTGGCAGATAACTTGAAATGAGGAGCCAGTGGTGTACTTACAAATTTCGTATCCTTGCCGATATTGAACCTCTGAAGTACCTTTTGCAAATACCCCTTCTGTGTTAAGCTCACCTTGCCACTCCTTCGGTCTCTTGTGATTTCCATGCCTAGCACCTTCTTTGCTTCACTAAGATCCTTCATCTCAAACTCAGAAGATAAGTCATTTTTTCAGTGTATCAATTGCAGATCTAGACTTTGAAACAATGAGCATATCATCTACGTATAATAGTAAATAGATATACTCTCTTGTAGGTAGCTTGTTGTAATACACACATGGGTCATAGTGGCTTCGTGTGTACCTCTTTCCTCTGATGAAGTTGTCGAAACATTTGTACCACTATTTAGGAGACCGTTTTAACCCATATAGCGATTTCTTCAGCTTTCACACCATATCTTCTTTCCCTGCAGTCTTGAACCCTGTCGGTTGAGACATGTAGATCTCTTCATTCAGATTGCCATGGAGAAAAGCGGTCTTTACATCGAGTTGATCAAGGTCTAACTCGTACTGTGCCACCAGAGCCAATAAGATGCGAATTGACGAATGCTTTACAACAGGAGAAAATACCTCATTGTAGTCAATTCCTTCTTTTTTTGCATAACCTTTTGCTACCAATCTGGCCTTGTAGCGCACCATACCTTCTTTAAGAGATCCCTACTTTTTTGCGTACACCCACTTACAGCTTATCGCCTTCTTTCCTTTGGGCAACCTTGTGAGTTCCCAACTGTCATTCTTGTAAAAAGACTTCATCTCTTCTTCCGTGGCGGCTTTCCACATCTTCGACTCTGAACTGATTCAGCTTCCCTAGAGGTGGACGGGATAGCCTCCTCAACGATCGGAAGTGCATAAGCAACGACCATATCTGTAGTGAGCCAACCTGATTTTCGTGTGTTTCTCCTTGGTCTTCTAACTGCAGTAGAATCAGGAACATCACCCATGATCTGTTCTTGATCCTCTCATCATCAGTATCTATCTCATCTGCTTGATCATTATTTTATGTCACCCTAGGTATGATCCTCACCGATGCTGAACTTTCTAGAGATAGTGAATTAGCATCATTCTCCACCTGCTGCGATACATCTTTGGTCTTGATAATCTCCACCTGCTGAGAGATCTTAGGCTTCAACATCGAAGCCTCATCAAATGTGACATCTCTGCTGAAAATAAACTTTTTGTCCGTACGATCCCAGATCTTGAATCATTTGATTCCCTTCTTGAAACCGACGAACAAGCCCTTCTTTGCTCTTGGGTCTAGCTATCTTCTTTAACATGATAATAGGTTGGATAACCAAACACCCTTAGCAAATCATAATCAGCAGCAGTTTTTTCTGACCAAACCTCGAGAGGAGTTTTCCCTCCTATCGCAGACGAATGCAACCTGTTAACAAGATAGCAAGCGTATGCCTAAGCCTCAGCCCAGAAATTCTTCGCTAAACCGGCATTAGATAACATACAACGGACCTTCTCTAGCAAAGTCTTATTCATCCTTTCTGCTACCCCGTTCTGTTGCGGTGTTTCCCTCACTGTGAAGTGCCTCTCTATGCCCTCATCAAGACATAGCTTAAGGAAAGGATCTGACTTATATTCCCCTCCATTATCTGAACGGAGGACCTTAATTTTTCTTCCCGTACTTCTCTACAAATTCTTCTTCCACTTCACAAATAATTTTAAAACTTCCCCTTTGTGCTTCATGGTATATACCCAACAACGCCTAGAATAATCATCAATAAAAGATAAAGTAGTGGTTACCTCCAATTGATGCAGTCTTGGTAGGTTCCCAAACGTCAGTGTGAGCATAATCTAGAATTCCCTTGGTGCAATGAGTTGCTATGCCGAATTTCACCTTGGTCTTCTTTCCGATGACACAATGTTCACAAAATTCTAACTTGCAGGTTTCGGCACCTTTCAGTAATCATTGTCTTGCAAGAGCTTGCAAAGACTTTTCTCCTGTGTGTCCCAGCCTCGTATGCCATAGCCTGGTTGAGTCTTCATCTGAATCAGTAGAAGTTGCCACTTGCCCTGTAACAGTACTACCCTTCAAGTAGTAAATATTGTTCCGGCGAACGGCCTTCAGTACCGCCATCGAGCCTTTGGTCATCTTAAGGACTCCTTCCTTTATTGACACCACAAGACCCAATGTCTTCAAAGCTCAAACAGAGATAAGGTTTCTCTTCAGTTGAGGTACATATCTCACTTCCTTCAGTTCTCGTATCATCCCATCGAACATCTTGATCTAGATTATTCCTACACCTTCCATGATACATGGATGATCATCGCCCATAACGACTGAACATCCCTTCAGCTTCTCAAAACTAGAAAACCAATCCCTATTCGGGCACACATGATATGTACCACCAGTATCCAATATCCACTCATTATCTCCTGAGTAGCCAATGATAGGAGTAGTGACAGAGAACGAGAATACTGATCAGTCCGAGTCTGATCCACCTGCTTGTGAGGTACTGCCTTGAATACTGACCACCTTTGCAAGATTTGCCTCAGTCTTAGACTCCTTCTTCCCTTTGGCCTTTGAACAGTCAACTTTCTAGTGCCCTAATTCTTTGCAGAAGGCACACTGGTTCTTCTTCAGATCTCTATAACCTGGCATGGACTTCGATCTCCCTCGATCATCTTTGCCCTTCCTCTGTGAACCTCTGCCTCTTACTGTTAATGCCTCTGCTGATGTGCTTGCCTGAGAAGGCTGTCTTTCCTTTCTCCTCGTCTTATAATTAACCAGAGCAGACGACACTTCATGATAGTTAAGGGACTGTCTACCATTTATGAAGGTTAAAGTAAAAGTCTTATACTCCTCTGTAGGAAGAGAGTTTAAGAGAATTACCGCTTTATCTTCTTCATTTACCTCGACATCCACATAAACCAAATCCGTAAGAAGCTTTGTGTAGCGATTCAGATGTTCATTTACGGAGCATCCTTTCTTCATCTGAAAACCATACAGCTTGCTCTTCAGCTGTAGTCTGGATTTAATACTTTTTGTCAGATACTTTCTTTTAGGATCTCCCACAACTGTCTCGCAGATGTTTCGTGTAACAAAAGGTATTTGATGTCTTGTGTTAGACACGATCTGATTAAGCTACACGTTGATCGGTTCATCTTATCCCACTCTTCTTCAGTGGTTGTGCTTCGCTTCTCTCCAGACGTAGAGTATCTTCGAGATTTGATGCTGTCAGTGCATCCATCACCTCACACCTTCACATGTCAAAATTGTTTGTGCCATTGAATTCACACATCAATCCTCGGATGTGGATTCATGGTTCTCATAAATGTACTTTCTTCAGCATCTCTTTGACTAGATCCTCTATGTAATGCGAAAAACAACGAAGTTAGATAAACAAATTTGATAAAAATCAAATCTTTACCTCCTCATGAAACCTAGATGAGTTTCTGAATAGATCTACTCCTCAAATTGATTCTTTGAGCACTTCACGCGCTGTTCTGAGATCGACACACGATCCCTCAAACAGTCCCAACGCTGACCTGAGATCGACACACGATCTCCACCAATCAGTAACAGATGCCCTTCGAATCACTAGATGATCCCACGACGAACCTGGGATGCTCTGATACCACTTGTTGCGCGCAGATCAACAACCAGTTAAAGGAACTCTTAAGCCACAGATGCAATATAGAAGTACTATCAACAACGAGAACAATTGAACAACGGGAGAAAAACAAACACAAGATTTTAACGAGGTTCGACCAATTTCGCCTACGTCCTCGGGGCAAGGAAGAGAGATTTCTTTATTAATTTGATAATCAATATAAATTGCAAGCAATACATATTAAGAGGACTCTGCCTCTCTAATATACCAAGGAAACCCTAGGAGAATCAGATTCCTTATTGGGCTGGTTGCCAATTCAGAAAACTTCCCGAATTCAATCAGATCAACCCAGATTCGCCTGTCGGTTGACCGGTCGGTCGACCGACCCAAGCCCCAGTCGACCGTGCCGGTCGACCGTGCCTAACCGAGAGTTAGGCAATGTCAGGCGGTCGACCGGGCGGTCGACTGCTCTCCTTCTGCGGTCGACCGGGCGGTCGACCGCAACAGCCTGAGCACGTTAGTGCACACCGGTCGACTGGTCGGTCGACCGGCCCCTGCTGCTGCTGATCCTTGTCGTCGACTTTCTCGACTTTCTCTTCCTACACCCAGAACCCTCTTTCTCAGAGCCCCCATACCTACATTTCCTCCAAAATTACCTATGCAGCAGAAAATATAGATTCTATTATGAATGATCAGATTGTCTCTACCAGAAACGGAGGAACATGACGCTATCTCACTAAGTGGAAAGGGAGACCTGATTCAGAATATTCTTAGATCACTGAGAATGACTTCCGACAGCTTGATCCTGACCAGTTGGAGCATTACCACAGCCAGCAATAATCTTTTGCCACACATTTGACGGGTTCGAGTTTTTCCTACCCGGGGAGAAATGATGAGGACATCACTCCATTCGATCGAGTTTATACGAGAGACGACGTGTTGTTTTCATTTGTTTTTAACTATTTTATTTTAGTTCAGTTGCTTAGTTTAATTGCTTAGTTGTATTTCTCTTTTGTAGGTATTTAGTACATCAGTTTTTTTTTCTAGAAGTACTCATCTTGTAAAGCTTATAAAAGGCTACCAGACTTCTACTTTGAGGATTATTAATTCATTTAAATTTCCTCAAATATTCCAGTTCGATTCTTGAGTTTTCTTGCTCTTGAGTTTTGGATGCGAAGCCCGTGTAAGGAGTGAAAACTCAAAATTCTATCATGTTTCTTAATTCCAATTTTAAGCCCTAGTTTCAATTTGAAAGTGATTGTGATCCAGTCTATATTACATCACTTTGCTAGGCAATGGAGGATAGCAAATAGTACTTTTGATCAGTGTTTTAAATATCCCCGATATAACCCCGATATTGCGCCGATATTGCGTTTACGGCACTAGCCGCAATGATTTGGCACATCCAAACCGATATAGCGATTTTCACCCAAATCGCCGATAAATCGGCTTGGACCCGATATATCGGCCGCAATTTCGCCGATTTTGGACCCGATATAGCGTTTACACTCAATTTCTAGGTAAGTATTTGGGTAATTCGAGCGATGTGACAATGTGGCATTTGTGAAGATTCTATACTTGGATAGTGATTATGCATTTATAAGCTTAAAGCAAGTTATCGAGTTAAGTTTATATTAAACATATAAGTATGATGTTTTATGTAGCTTTATATAATTTATGATATATTGTCTTATTGAGATGCAATTTAAGACAAGAAGATATGTATATTTACAGTCCGATTTTGACATCCGATTTTTGAAAATCCCGATATGTCCCCGATATATCCCCATCCCCGATAAATTTTCCCGGCCGATGTAGCCGCTGTGGCCGCCATTTAGAACACTGCTTTTGATGTAGAAACAGATAATTAGTGGCAGGAATTCCCGGAAGTCAACACTAGGTATCTATTTCATCATATTTTTCTCTCTCTCTCTCCTTGCAAACTTCCCTTTAAACCTTTGTGGCAGCTGCCATCTAGTTTGGTTGCATATGCCCACCTCAGGCAAGGCGGCTCGTAGGCATATCTTCCTTTGATTTGTTCGTGATGGAGTTGCAGCCAAATTCAGGTTGTCTCCCCAGCAGGGACCTTTGGAACCTAAGTGGGTAAGTATAGTCGAAACAACTTTGTCAGACTTTTAAGCTATTATTCGGGGGTTAGGGCGCCGGGGCATGATATGTCCCTGTCGTGCCCAGTTTAGGTCAGTGAACCCTGCGGGTCCCCGGTTTATCTTTAGTGGGGTTTCCCTATCCTAAAGGATGGTTCCAGCCGTGGGTGAGCCATTGGCTTTATGAGTCTTTTTTTTTTTTTTTTTGCGTTGAGTATTTTCATGTCTAACTCCTTTCGCCATGCATGTGCTGGATTGGTTATGACCATCTACCATGAAGTTTTTCCATAGACGGTGGCAATTGATGTCGTATCGACCTTGGGGGACGTTAGATCCGAACAAAACTATATTTGTGGTTTGGGAAGCTTGGTGTCAGATTTGAATCCGTCTCACATGCACAAAACAAGGAAGGTATTCTGTGGATTATATGCTGGGAATCCCCGCCGATGCTCAATTCAGTGGGGGGAATATGGTCTTCTTGGGTGTGTCAATGCTTACTCCTCCCCGATAATCAGCTTTCATCATCTATGCATAACAATTCTGATAAATAGAGAAGTATCTAATGCAACTCCCATTATCTATCTTTTGAGAAAAACCAGCTAATAAAAGATGCTTCAATTTCCTACAATTGCTTTCCACTTATTTCTACCTTCTTTTTTCTTCCTTTCTTCATTTATATCTCTCAAGCTTGTGAAACTTAACCGGTCTCCCTCCACATGAGTTTCTTATTGCCATGCATACATGGAGTGGTTATATACCTGATGGGCATTATTCTCTTCTGAAGACTCCACTACATAACTCTTCTGAATGCTCCACTGTACCTGATAGGCCTTGTTGCCATGCTTCCATTGGATTCAGTATGGAATTATTTATTTTGAGCCTTATGGTTTCCTGAAATATCTTCCTCGAGAGAATTATTATTGCATTGAAGTCTTTTTTAGTGTCTCATCCTTCTGCTCCTTTGCCTATCTTGTTCCAACTCCCACCTAATTTTTGTTAAACTCAATTATTTGTGCATTGTTCCTTAAATTATTGATACCTGACCTTGAAGAGTGAGTGCTGGGAAATTATTTCTTTATCTTTGTGATGGGAAGTTCCGGCTTCTTATATTGTTGCTGACAAATCTCTAGACTTTTTGTGGATTGCAGGTGCTGTAAGCAGGTGGTATCAACGGTGTTGTCCATCTGTGAACACATACTGGGCCATTTTATCAAATTTCTTGAGAATAAAATAGAAATTTCACATCCAGACATTTGAAGTGGTGTTATCCATGCTGTCATGTTTTCTATCTGACTGGTAACCGTTGTAGCAGTGGATTGATCTGCAACTTTTGGAAGGAAAATACCAACCAGGGAAAATTCATGATTCAAGGACCAAAGTTCCTTTTAACTGCAGCTGCAGACATGATCATCTACATCTGCGGCCGCGATCATCATCTATATCAGCTGCGGCGGAGCCTGGAACTTACTATAGAGAGGCATTCAAAACACTGTAGATTTCTTGCTCCTTTCTCCTGTCTTTTTATTTCAAAATTTGGGGAATTTTTATTTAATCTTTAAATTCAACATCTAAAATTCTGAAAGGAGAATGTATTCTGTTATTTTGTTTTATATTTACATTTTTTTCCTTTTTCCTATTTAAAATTCTGAAAATGAATCAAAGAAAAGAAATGGTGACTTTATTTTGATAATTTATAAAAAATAGATAATTATATTATCTTAACTTTTAATTTTGGACAGTTAACTTACAGATTGAAGTCAATCAGATTTGATTTGGAACATTGGGTCTTTATCATGGATTGGTTTTAGGATTATTACACATCTATGCAGTATGTTATTCATGGTCCTTCGTATGCCGATGCTTTGTGCAACTAGGCATAAGCTGCAGATGGACTGGAAAATGTGAGTATATTTTGGTTATTAGGATTTTGCCTTGTTTTTTTCAAGAAGAAATGATGGTCCAAAAAAATCCAATTGAGTTGGAGAAGACGATGGCTTTGAAGCAGAAGAAACAAAGATGAAGCAGTTTCCTTGTGAGGTGATTGCGAGTTTCCTTTTCAGGGGGAGTATGAATAGGATTTAATTCCTATTCAATGAAAGTTTGTTTCTAAAGATTAAAGGGATTAGAATCCTTCTAGATCAAGTAGATCAATTTCTAAAAAGATTGATCAAAATTCTTCAACCATCCAAAGGTCAATATCAACTCATAGTCTAAATAGGAGTTATAATGTAAAATTCTATAAATAAAGATTGTAACCAAGCATTGTAATTGTCTCAACAAAACAAGTCTCAAGGAGTTTCTACAACAGAGAATCTCAAGCAAAAGAGAGCAGAAGAAGTCAAGAAAGAGAGAAGTAAGTTGAATGTGTATAGAGAAGGTAATGCTCTTGTAATTTAGGGCTAGCTTCAAGTGAAACGTGAATACTCTTGTTGCATCAAGTGGAAGGTTAGATCTCTTTGTACGAAGTCTATTAATAAAGCTCTCCTAAATTCTCTCCCTATGGACGTAGGCCAAATTTGGGCCGAATCTCGTTAAATCCTTGTGTTCTTTAAAGTTGACGAAGGGCAATATGTCGAAGATAGGAAGTTCTACGATAAAGTTCGAGGTCGAGAAGTTTAATGGCAAAGGAAACTTCGGCTTATGGCAAAAGAGGGTGAATGCATTGCTGGTGCAATAAGGTCTTCATAAGACCTTGTAGGGTAAGTCAGCAAAACCTGCAGGTACGTCAAATGAGGATTGGGAGGAGATGGTTCTAAAGCCGACAAGCACGATCCAACTATGTCTCACAGATGTGATTATGTACAACGTGATGGATGAAAAAACGGCTACGAGATTGTGGTCAAAGTTAGAAATATTGCGTATGACGAAAGCCTCTCCAACAAGTTGTATCTCAAGAAACAACTATATGGGCTACGCATGAAGGAAGGGACAGCAGTGTTGGAGCATCTAAACTTCTTCAATAAGGTCATTAGTGTTGATGTCAAGATCGAGGAGGAGAAGGCGTCGATACTTCTCAGTTCTCTTCTAGAGTCATATGATCATATCGTTACCACCATGTTGTACGGTAAGGAAACTCTCATCTTGGAGGAGGTCACGTCAACTCTCATCTAATGAGTTTAGGAAAAGGCCAAATCAAAAGGAGCAGATAAGATCAGGTTTGGTGGTCACAGGAAGGAAAAGAAGAGAGAAGGAAGAAAAGGTCCAAGCTCATCAAAGGTGTGTCACTTTTGTCACGGGGAAGGTCATTGAAAGAATGACTTCAAGCATCAGTAAGAGTAGCTGAAGAAGAAGGGGCAAGCTGTAGAGGCAGACGTAGCAAGCGTTATAGATGACACCGAAATATTAATACTTTTTACGAAGACAACACTTCTCAAAGTAAAGGCTAGATATTTGATTCAGGTAGTACAGTTCATGTATGTTCTCAGAAAGAGTTGTTCTATAGCTCCTTAGTTGCAAAGGAGGAAGGGATTGTCAAAATAGTGGATGGCTCAATTTATGAGATCATCGGCACTGGACAGTCAAGGTTACAGGAAGAGATGTGATAGTATGTGCTCTGGAGGCGGTCCGGTATGTCTCGGAGGCACGGTATAATATAATATCTATAAGGGTGCTCGATGAAGAAGGATGATGGTTCAAGTGCAACAAGGCATCGTCACAGTCAGCCAAGGGGACAAGGTAATCCTGGAAGGAGAGAAGTGTGGAGGGTTATGCAAACTAAAGGAAAAAAAACTCAGTTCGAAGTAGAGTTTCAAGGATAAACTGGGAAGGGAGTTTATCGTGAGCTTCGAGGAAGACTGCAACGGGACATGAATCTGATCAAAGTGTTACGGGAAAGAGAAAGGGTGCACTCGGATAAGGCCTGAGATGGCCCAAGCTATGGTGGTAATTCAGCCAAGGCCCCGGTGAGAGGGGGCAAGAGTTAAAGGCTTCACGGCACAGTTACAACAAAGAATGATCAAGGTATTAATCTAAAATCTCAAGTTGTTTTGCTAAAGACTTGAAAAATAAGTTAAGGTGGACATTGTTAGGATTGCCTTGTTTTTTTTAGAAGAGATTATGGTCTAAAAAATCCAATTGAGTTGGAGAAGACGATGCCTTGAAGCAGAATAAGCAAATTAAGATGAAGTAGTTTCCTTTTCAGGCTATTGCGAGTTTTTTTCAGGAAGAGTATGAATAGGATTTAATTCCTATTCAATGAAGGTTTGTTTTTAAAGATTAAAGGGTTTAGAATCCTTTTAGATCAAAAGATCAATTCCTAAAATGATTGATCAAGATTCTTCAACCATCCAAAGGCCAAGATCATCTTATAGTCCAAATAGGAGTTGTATTGTAAAATCCTATAAATAAAGATTGTAACCGAGTATTGTAATTGTCTCAATAAAAAAAGTCTCAAGAAATTTCTACAACAGAGAATTTCAAGTAAAAGAGAACAGAGGAAGCCAAGAAGAGAGGAGCAAGTTGAAGGTGCATAGAGAGAAGGTAATGCTCTTATAATTTAGGACTAGATTCAAAGTGGAATGTGAATACTCTTATTGTATCAAGAGGAAGGTTATCTCTTTGTACCAAGTCTATTAATAAAAGCTCTCTCAAGTTCTCTCCCCGTGAACGTAGGTCAAGTTTGAGCCAAATCATGTTAATTTTTTGTGTTCTTTCTTTATTACTGTATTGCTAGTTTGCTTTACATCAAGCTTTTCTTTTGCAAGTACTGTTCATATTGCCAAGTTCCGCTAACGTCGATCCTGGGAGTCACAACAATTGGTATTAGAGCATATCAATTTCGCAACATTGTTGGGGTGGCAAATGGGTTGAGTATGGGCCAGGTCATATTTGGGTCAACCTGGTTTCCTTTGAACCGTACCCGACTGTGAATTCACTGGTCGGATGCGATCGATAATGCCCCATCCGCGACCAACTGGTTGACCCAACCCGACTCACTTATGTTGTTTTCCTTGGCTGATTTGTATGGGTCAATTTTTAGTGGACCAACTGAAGGCCAATTCTTTTGGTGGGTTATTTTAATATTGGACGTAGTTATGGGATTAACATAAATATGAAATATAACTTGAGCCCTTATTTTTGTGGTCATTGGCCTAATGAGTTATTTTATGGGATTATTAGAATTTAGGAGGATATATAAAAGAGAAATGGGTATTAAGTGCCTTGATGGGCTAACTCTTTATCCAACCGTTTATTATACGGTTGACGGGTTTGGTAGTAAATGGGTTGTACTCATACCAGGCAGACCCATGCTCACATAATGCAGCGGGTTAGGTACGAATGGGGCTTCTGTGTGCCACCTTTTGACATGGATAAACTTAATTAAACATTCAAATTTAAAGGCACAACTAAAATTTAGAGAACAAGATAAGAGAGAAGGCAAACAAGAAATTAATGAACTTTGTATTAATTGTTTGGGAATTTATGAATGATCGTTCACTCTTTATTGAAACGACAAACGAATGAATGAATGTGTATCATTTCTGCAAATGTTTTAACTTCCCAAGTCCTTGTGTATTATGTACAAAGAACTAACAAATCCTTGTGTCATGTACAAATGGTTTGGTTGGCAGATCGGAGCTTCCAGTTATCTTGGATCTGATTGTAGGCCATCATTTATCAGCTTAAGTGCGGTGTCCACAAGCGCCGAGTGCTCTGCTGTGGCGACTCAACCCCACGTTACCAGAGAAACATTGAAGCACTCGAGCTCTGACATGGTTTCTGCAACATTTAGAAGCTCAATTTGCACCTCGCAATCGTTGAAGAACTTGATGTGCTTTGCATCAGATGTCATCAGCCAGATTGTTAACTCGACCAGAAACATCCTGATTCTTGGAACCTTGACTGATGGGTAATTGTATGTTTTCAGCAACTGCACTAGTCTTTCTGCGAATTGAACCTCTTGGATGCCTGCTTTGTGGAGTTCTTTGACAAGTTCTGCGTAGCAAATGAACCTGAATATCTGAGTGGCAAGCCCAAGTGAAACTTCCAGCAATTTCATCTCTTCGACCATGATTGCATCTAACACCTGTTGAGAAAAAGGCCAACAATTCAGAGCAATCATCTCATGGTCAGGACTTCTACATGTCATATAATCCCTGGGGACAAAGATCTTACAGTTGGAATTGCTGCAGTGACTCCCCTCAACCGAGAAACACATTCAGTGCCATTGATGCACACAGATTCTTGAGGATCCTTGAAGCACTGATTCTAACGACAGGGTCAATGAGAGAAGCTACCAGCATCTCCACAACTTGTTCTCTCTTCAGAATCCTATCGCAGTTCCTCTCATTCTCCAGCGCTAGCATTGCCAATGCCTCTCCCGCTTCCACTCTCAGCTCAATCTCCTGATGGGTTGCACAACCTTCCCTGAAAAAAACCTCAGCAGCTCTTTTATTAGCCGCCAGTAGACCCAATCTTCTCTCTTGCCCCCTCATCCATGGCCAAACTTGTCAGCACCTCGATCCCCAGCTTCTGCAGCATCAGGTGATTCTCTGCATACTGCAAGATTTCTCGTATATTGCTGGCTGTAAACACAATTTCTGATATCTCCTGCCTTAAAACTTTTCCTGTATGGCCTGTCGTGCTTGCCAGCATTTTTACTACTTGCAGATCTTTTCACTGCTCTTATCTGTGAGCTAGATGCACATTTCATTCTGCACAATCTTGCATCGATGCTTGTAAAGTCTATTATCTCTGTGAGTAGGCCTCTTGTGCTCCATCTTGCCACACAGTTGTCATGACCATTTGCGAGCTTCTTCAGGATGAGTAAGCCTAAGAGATTGAATGTCGTGAATTCATAACCATCATCTTGGTCAGGAATGATGCTTCGATGACTGATCTCGTCTGGCCTTGAATGGGAGCTAGGACCTCTAAAAAGAGAGGAGATTGATTCCATAGCTCCTGCAATCCCTGCAACACGCAGTGCATTCTGCTTCTTTCCAGCGAGCTTGCACACGATAACCGCTGCTGACTTGCGGATTTCTTTCTCGGCTGGGTTCTTCCAATTTAGCATATCAATCAGTCTCTCGATTACTGTAAGTGAAGTACCGATCTTCCTGAGGGTCTCGTCTGCAAATCGGTGGCAGGTTACAAACTTATGAAGGATGTGTGCACCGATGAGCTGTTCATCGCGAGAGCTAGATGCTAAAAGTTCTTCAGCAAAGGAGACAAGATCCATCTTGAGGCCATCGAAGATGCTTCCATTGAGACACCTTGAGTATGAGTCATAGAAGAAGCGCTTTATGGATATCATTCTTGTGGGCCAAAATCGCATTCAGCGTTCACCTGCTCTAACAGTTGGAGGTAGCTGAGCTTCCATTCCCAATAGGCCTTCTCAATGAGGAACAAAAAGGCCTCGGCGAAAGCCAGGCCATAGAATATGTTGATCGCTGATGCAAGATTCTTCAAGTCACCGTCATCGCCATCAATCTTAACATAGTCCTCCTGAACGAGCCTCATAAGCGAGAGTAAGACGCATGTACAGGCTGAGAGTATCTGGATCCAGTAGAGGATTCTACTGATGTTTCTTGAGAGAAACATCCAGTTGGCGTAGGGAAGGAGAGGAACTTCACGGGAACTCCATGATCGTCTCATTGGAGGAGCTGCTGCTTCGGTGCTTCTGTCATTGCCAGCAAGATCATTTGAACATGAAATGCTGTTTGAACTGAAAACAGATGAGGGTCTGAAAGTGAACTTTATGGCCTTGATCATGAACCGCGATCTGGTCTTGATTGCACGAAAGCTGTACTTGCCAGCCTCGGTGATGGACCAAGTGGCCTGACGCTGCCACTCGAGCTCGTGGCTCCGGCTGAAGATCCTGTTGCCTTCGACGAGGAGAATGACAGTGATGAACCAGAAATCTTTTGTTTCGAGGGCGCTGATGAAACCCCCGAGCAGCACAGCAGTGGCCCAGATGAATCCGAGGGCTCCGATGCCGCTCGCAGATTTTTCAAGAACGGCGAGGCGAAAGGCGAACAGGGTGAGCTTCTTCTCAGGGGCCGCCTCCATTGATGTATTGGTTGCAGGGTGCAAGGCTTCTGCATTGCAGTTATACTGCTCGGTCTGTGGCTCGAACACGGCCGACACCCAGTTGTCTGCAACCTTGATGACAGTGGCATTGTTCAGGTCTTGATTGCTAATTTGGCTGCTCATTTGGGCAACTAGCTCGTAATTGGGAGCTCAGAGAGTAGAGAAAATGATGAGTAGTTAAGTTGAGGATGAGATCATGAGTTTAAGTTATATATTTATCGGGAGGGGGGCCGGCGGCGGCTAGCAATGATACGGATATGCTTTCATTAAGCAAGAAGAGATCTCTGTAGAAAGGGACAGGATGTCAATTGCTGGCAGAAATAGAGGCGGCTGAAGTAAGGCTTAGCTTAGGTCTGATGTTGGATCTTTTCAAAGGCGACCAGAGATAACAGGAAGGGAGCGAGTAGTTAATTTCTTAATTTGTTAGTCAACAAAACGTGATTGACAATTAATTTCAAACTATTGGGTTTGAAGTTTGGTGAACAACTAATGGACGCATGCAATTGGAATTGTAATTGCAGGAGGATTTATAAGAGAGAGAATGATTGTTAATATCATGAGTAATGCTAATTGTACTACTAATATTATATTTGTACTAGATTATACTAATATTAGATTGATAAGTGGCCGCACTAGCAATTCACGAGGGTAGACTTCACATATCGTCTAGTAGTAGCATGATCTAGTACAATTTGCATTAATTCAATTAGCATTAACTCTAATAGTATTCATTAGGGATTGCTAACTACACACACAAGTCTCGTGAGAAAATTATTTAAGAGCGATTCCTTAGATGATCCGCACGGTTCATCTTGATCTATATACTTTAGTTAGGCTATTAATAGAAAATCACGCGATTCTGAACATTTTTACCCATACATCAAATAACATTTTTATTCTACAGTGAATATAACGTTTGTTTTGTAATCGCTTGTTGCATGAATAAAAAGGCTCGAAATCACGTTATTTTTTATTTATAGCTTAAATAAGGTATGTAATAAAGATGAGCGGTTCGGATCATCCACATGATCGCTCCTATATGATTTTCTCACGGTCTTCATGTAGAAAGTTTCTCACACGAAGACCCCTCATATATGTATATGTATGTGTGTGTGTATGTATGCATGTGTGTATGTACATATATATATATACATACAGAAAAGAGAGAGAGAGAGAAGAAGAGAGAGAGAGAGAGAGAGAGTTGTGTCATTGTAGAAGGAAGGATTCGAGGCCAAATCTTTTCCACTCAAATACCAACATCCGACATTCGAATACAAGATCCACTCCGTTGAAGTTGATCTATATTATTTCAAATATCTATAAACTAAAAATCGAGTGTTTTGAATACTTTTGCCCATGCTGATAGTAAGAAAAAAAAGGACGACGTAAATAGTGAGTTGGTTAGTTTTACGGTATAGAACATTTAAAACTTAACAAAAATTGATTTGTAGGGTTTTTTTGATGTTTAGATCATGATCATATGGTCGGATCGAAAAATTTTATGTCTAAACCAACTCACACTTTCGGCCGTCTATTTTGCGCCGCTTGATAGATGGGCAAAAAGTATCCAAAACACTTGATTTTAATTTATGGATACTTGAAATAATATAGATCAACTTCAACGGAGTAAATCTTGTATTCAAATGTCGAAGAGTTATATTTGAGTGGGAAGAATTCGAGCTCGAATCCTTCCGGAATGACACAAGTCTATCTCTTTGTGTGTGTGTGTGTCTGTGTGAAGAGAGTGAGAGAGGGATAGAGAGAGAGAGAGAGAGAGAGAGAGAGAGAGAGATTGTTCTCTGCATAATGAAGTGTATGGGCTTTCCACCAATATGGTGCCATTGGATATGTATTTCTTCAACTTTTTCAGTTCTTATTAATGGCAATCCTACAGGACTTATCAAAATAGTAGAGTGTGTGTAGAGTTGAGCTGGGCTACTTTAAGAAGTATCAAGAATGTCGATATTTTCACTTTGATTTGGTTGATACACCACCCATATGTAAGATTCAAACTGTTGGATGTGATCTACTAACTGTAAACTAGTTAGAAATAAAATTTCACACAATTTTCGTTATCATTTACCTATTCTTTATAGTGGTCTCAAAGTTAAGCAGTTTTAGATCTCTCAAAAATGTAGATTTTTAGTCACTTTAATGAATGGGTAAATGATAACAAAAGTCTGTGAAATTTTATACCTATTTAGTTTATAGTTAGTAGAGCACATCTAACGGTTTGGATCTTACATATGTAGTGTATCAACCAAATCAAAGTGGGGTATCGACATTCTTGATACTTCCGAAAGTAGTCTAACTCAACTCTCTCTCTCCTCTCTCTCTCTCTCTCTCTCTCTATATATATATATATCACACACATATGAGAGAGAGAGAGAGACTGGTATCCTTTTGGAAGGATTTGAGCCCGAATCCTTCCAACTCAAATACAACCATCGACATTCGAATATAAATCCACTCTGTTGAAGTTGATTTATATTATTTCAAAAATCTTTCGACATTCGAATATAAGATCCACTTTGTTGAAGTGATTTATATTTTTCAATTATTTATAAATTAAAATCAAGTGTTTTGAATACTTTTTGCCCATGCATCAAGCAGGAGAAAACGAACGGCCTAAATAGTGAGTTGGTTAGTTTAACGGTGTAGAACATTTGAATCCTAACAAAAATTGGTTTGTATGGGTTTTAAATGTTTAGATTATGATCAAACGGCCGGATCGATAATTTGTATGTTTAAAGACATTGATCTAACCAACTCACTACTTCCATTTTGCATCGCTTGATGAATGGGGCAAAAATATTTAAAACACTTGATTTTTGGTTTATAAATTTTGAAATAATATAGATCAACTTCAACAGAGTAGATCTTATATTCGAATATTGAGGGGTTGAATTGAGTGAGAAGGATTCGGGCTCAATCTTTTTATTCGGACTCAAATCTTTTGGAAGGACACAAGTTTATCCCCAAGGAATGAGTCTATATATGGATTGGAGAATGTTTGTCTTTGATTGAAGTATTGTTATTGACTTTGACAGTTTATCCAGTAATGTATTGTATTAGTTAGCTTGAGAAATTAAGCAAGCCTTCCCATGGTTTTCTACAAATGTGAGGATCATCTCACATATACTATTTTCCTAAAGTACAAAACAAGTTGAACATCGGTCGCCTACACGTTATGTGAGACCTAAGAAATTAATGCTGTTCAATTCCTAATCAACAAAGTCAGAAAAAAAAAATGATTATAGAAGAATATAGAATTAGGCAGTTGGGCACGCTTGTATGCATCCTAAACTATACGCGTCCTACACTCCTTTTCCCTCGAAAATGACCCTGCGACCAAAATTTTAAGACTTTTTAATGTTATACTCATGCAGTTTGATACTCTCTTGTCATATACTTAGTGAGCTATTACATGTTTTTCTTTCTGTGCTGGGGATTTGCCGCCACAGACAATTAGACGCTTCCGATGATTCTACCAAGAACATAGAAGAAAGGGAAAACGTCTTTTAGGTCAGGAGCACTGGTGTGGTGCTGGCCGAAAACCTTCGGGCGTGAGAATAAGTATAAGTACCTTATAGAGAGAAAAGTAAAGAAATTGCTCATGTGTGTTGTCTTAGCGGTAATCAGAAGTAAACCCCTTCCCCGTTGCAGAAGAAGCAATATTAATACCTAACTGACTTATTAATGCATAGTATTTCGGATCTCAACAACTGCACGATTGACACGTCGTGATTTTCTCGTAACTGTTCAGATCACGCCGCTTGATTGTTGGGATGTCATGCAGAGATATCTGCCACTTGAAAGCACCTGAGGGGATGGATAGGTGATATGCTAATCTAATGCAAAAAATATAACAATAAAAATTATAACTACATGGGTCAAATAAAAAATAAGAAGTAAAGCCGAATTCCCAATGAAGTGCTCAATAAGTTCTCCTCACAATTTCTCTTGAATAAGAGTTGAGGTGTCCAATTACTTTCTTGCTTGAATGAGTGAAACCGATAAACAAATAACAATGTAATAAAGTAATGATTATAAGTAAAAACAAGATGAGTATGAGCAAGTTAAAATGAGCATTTAGAAGTAGAAATTGGCATAATGAGAGAGGAAATCGCAAATATAAAAAAAAATTCGAGGTTGAGCAATTTGCTCTATGTCCCCGCTTTCATCGCAATATAGAATTTCCACTAGATTCACAAGAGCATAACAACTAAGAACCCTCAAGACCCGAAGCCTCAACTCTAACCTCAATCCTCAACAAAAGAGGAGAGAAAAGAAGAAAGAAGATAACACTCATTTGGTGACCACAAGATCACAAACTCTTTCAATACAACTTCCTATAATATAGAATGGAGATTTGAGGCTCTAGAAGTTTGTAAGAGAAAAATCAGTAAGAAGATTGACTTTGAAAGCTTAAAATTGTAAAAATAATTATAAATGAAAGCTCTTTTAAAACTTAAATTTTCTTGATTTTTTTTCAAACAATTTTCTGGAATTTTTCTTGATTTTTCTTTTGTTAGAACTTTCTACAAATGACCTCTATATATAGGAGATGGGAAAATATCATTAGAGAGTTAATCAACGCTTTAAACAACTGATAAAATACTAATAAAGTGAAAATATCCGTTTGAGAAAAAACAATACAGATTGAATTTGAAAACGCTCGTTTAAAAAGTCAGTTGTCGTTTCTGGTTATATTGGCGGTCGAGACCAGCCATGGCTATTTTAAAGTAGCTGTTGCCTACAACCGACTAGCCAGGGGCAACAGAGAGCTCAAAACTGAGCTCAGTCTGGGCGGTCGACCTACCAGAACAGCCCCAAATTGAGCTAATGGATCGGTTGACTGGCCACTGAGCTCAGGGCATGTGCACGTTCTGTGCATGATCGGTCGACCGAGCAGTTGACCATGCAGAACACAGAACTGTTCTGTACAGAAATCAGTTGACCGACCGGTCGACCGTCTCAGCCCAAAAATCCCAAAAATTTTATTTTAAAAATATCTATATATATTGAAATACACATTTATACATAAAAATAGTTTTGACTAGGATCAAACAATGAAACGTGTGTCTGTGTGTGTGTGTGTGTTTGGGGGGGGGGGGGGGGCATAAATTTTGATAGAAGATTCACAATTATCAACAAAACTAAATTAATAAAATTAGTTATAGAATTTTTTTTTTGTATGTGTGAAACTTCTAAACATTCAATCTAAAACTCTAAACGATTTAAACTCTTCAAAGAGTTATACTATTTTTAAGTTCATGCGGGCTTCTCCAAATTCACATTTTGACTTTTTGAGCTTGAATCCCATGCTTAAATCAACTTGAGTGCATTAATACCTTATTTTTGAGAACGAGTGATGCAAAATCCTAATTCCTAAAATCTGTAAACTTAAAAAACACTTGTTCTTGATTAGTACCTTATAACCATATGAGTATTGGAATTATCAAAACAAAACGGTGATTTACCCTTGGGCCCACAATCTCCCTCTTTTTGATAATGACAAAACTTAAGACTTATTTATAAAAAAATATGAAGAGCTTTGAAAAAACTCTCCCTGAAATTATACTTATATAAATCAAATTCACATGATTCATAGATATATCAATAACAAGTAAGTCGCATGCATCAATAGTATCAACAATTAAGAAAAATATCCATAAACAGCCATCCATCCATCTATTCCACCATCCACCAACAACATATGCGATAGAGAATAAACTAAACTACCTAATATTGCATAGAACAATAGAATGGATATAACATCAAAATAACTTAAAACATCTTCTCTCTTTTTTGTCATACATCAAAAAAAAGATGAAGTAATTAAGGAGAAGAAGAGCCAAATAGACAAAGGATCCTAATTAAATTAGAGTTAAAATCAATTAATTTTCAAGTTAAGAGAAGAAATTAATATTTAAGAATATTCACTTTTCAAATCAAATTCTGAGAATATATATCTAGATGACTGGACGAGGCGAAGTTGCAGGAGGAAACACAATATCATCAGAGCCTACAATGCCACGTTTTCTCCTGAATTGTCATGGAAACACGGCAATCCTACAGCGGTTTCCTTCGCGTCCTTGTGTCCAACTTCGATTCATCAATCGATAAGCATTCTCTTATAATCCCATTAGGATCCAAATCAAAACTGGGGTTTTAGATTAGTTTAGTTAGACTTTTCTTTTATTTTTTGTTTTTTTGTAATTTAGATTAAAGAGAGATTCATAAGTTTAAGAGAGAAGAGAGAGTGTGGATAAGGGTGACAATAGATGTAAGTTTCTCCTTTATCTTATTGTTTTCTCTATCTAGTCGAAAAAATTTTTTGTTTTTTTCTTATGGTTTAAATTTATTAACCTTCTAAATTACAGCCTTCTCTTTTGGTTTCTAAATCCATATGAACTTAAAGCTTTAGAATTGCCTTGTCATTGCCAGTACCATCGATAGTTCATGATGATGGATTCCTTCTTTTTTGTATTATTCATGCTGGCTCTTTAAGTTTTGATGATCAAATGTAGATGGGAATTGAGTCTCTTTTTATGGGTTTTGTGTTGACTGCCTTCAATTCAAAGTGAACCATCACCAAAATTTAAGGTTAGACAATCATCTGCAGAGGTAAGTATTTACTTAGAACACTTAGTATATTTTATCCATGAATTTTCTTTCTTTTACATTATCTTTTAAAAACCAAAAATATAAATTTATCCTTTTTATTTCTTCTTCCTATTTTCTCTTCTAACTTCACATCATTTTTTTTATCTTTTTCAAAACAAAGAAGAATTTTAACCAACTTAGTAAAAACAAACCGAAAAGCTTGCATTTTATCCCTCCTTATGGATCACGACCCGCATAACCACTTACTATCGTGGTTAAATTGCAAGAAGCCAAAGTAACACTTTCAATTTCAGATTACATATTTTCATACTCTCAGTTTTTCTCAATCATCTACTCTCGCAATGATAGGCTCATGTGCCTCACCTTCCCTTTCAGTCTGAAAGGTGTAGCCTCAGATTAGTTCAACACCCTGCCTTCATATTCTGTTTGCAACTTTGAGGAGGTATCTAAAGAGTTTCTCACCCAGTACGTATCTTGCAGGGAGGCAAAGAGGAACAACCGCCACCTTCTCGCCATCAAGATGAGGTAAAGCGCAACCTGAAATCCTACATCAGCTACTTTCAAAGCTAACTGGCTAAGGCCCCCTAACTGCAATGAGGACATCTTTTCAGTCACATTCATCATCGAGCTGCAAGGTCTCTTACCCATGTGCAAATATCTCCTAAAGTACAATGTCACTCAGATGAGGCTCAGCGTTACATCCATTGGAGGAGGCGATGAGGGCTTCCGCTAACCACTCCACTAAGCGTGTGACAACGGAGGAAAGTTGAAGTCTCCGCATGAGCTGTCGCTCATGTCCAAGATCAGAACAGGGGGCAACCTTTCTAAAAGAGACAAGCGCTCCATCTTCTCACCAAGTTCACTCTAAGCCTACAAGCCAACAGAACAATTCACTCTGCTCAGGTTCTCCATCAACGAAGTCTTTAATACCATCAAGGACCACCTCTGGGCCAGGCATTCGAGACCCAACTAGTATGACCTCACGTATCCCAGAGCAAAATAGCAATGCTCTTACCACGACGATAAGGGGCACAAGACCATCCATTACTGAGCCTTTGAAAGTATCTCAAAGAGCTCATCTACCAGGGCTTCCTCAAGGAATATACCTCTCTAAGTCAATCTATTCTGCTAGGTAGAGACTTCGAGTCTCTACCAAGATTGACTTGACCTCACCTGTCCCTCATTTACAGGTCGTACCCCACTTCGAGTCTCTACTAAATTCACAGTTCTATTGATGGGCCACACCCCTCGGAGTAACCGTGAACCTAACTCTACTGCTGGGATTCCCCTCACTCGGAGGCCCAACTCCACTGCTAGCATACCCCCCTTGGAGGTCCGGATCTTCACTCTATTGTGGGCCCTATCCCTTCTCAGAGTCGACGCATCCAATCTATTAATGAGTCACACCCCCACTCCATAACCTCTATCAAGTTCACAGGTATTGTTGATAGGATTACCCCTACTCAGAAACAACACCGCAGACTCGCCAAAACATTACAAACCAATCAAACCTACAGGAGATGGAAATCAAGCATTTCAGGAAGGTTAGATCATCAAGATATTATCCGAACACAATTTCTGCATATGCTTGCATGTATTGTTCATCCTAGGATAACAAGGATTATGTATTTTTAGCCTATAACTACAAGATATATGATATATACATGAGGGTTTTCTTGTTTGATTATCTCCTCAATGTAATAGTTTCTGTGATTAGAAGCTGAGTATATATAATTTTGTTAACTCAATCTGTTAAACTTATATTAACTTTTCTTACTTTTATTATGTTGCATCTAACACTTAACATAAGATGTTTCATTGCTTACTTGTGTGTGCATCCTCCTTCCTTCCCGAAAGTTTGCACTTCCCGCTTACAGGATTTCCCCGACCTGGAGATGGCAGCACAGACTCCAGCTTACGAGCTCCCTCTCGATTAGCCTATTTGCAGTTGAAACCCTCTGCTGTGGGTTCTACTACCTCAGATTCCTTACTCTGCTGCAGAGATTTCCTCCTCTCAAAGTCCCAAGATCATATATCCATTGATGGAATTTTTCCCACTCGGAAGCAACTATGAATCCAACTCCGTTGCTGGGATTTCTCCCACCCGAAAGTCAAAAGTTTACAAGTACCGCTAATGGGATTACTCCACTTGGAAATAATACTGTAGGCTTACCAAATTACTCCCAGGGTAAATCAACCATACGATGATAGAGATCAGCACTCCGAAAAGATGTGATCATATTGATTTCAAAAAAGCCAACGGTAAAATAAGCAAGGCAAGATCTATACTATCATTTTCATTCCAAAGAAATATATGCATATTTTATTTCAAAATCTTCCATTCCAAATACATCCCATTGAATTTACTTGATTATATCCAACAAGAGTGATACAAAGTTTCATTATACTTGTGTTTACATTTTTGAAAAGAAATACAAATGATCCTGATCTGATCCTTCCATCTTGCAACTATGTCCGGCCACACCTGCGAACTCAGAGGATATGTCTTCTCGGGAACGCCTACTGAAAGGCACAACCTCATTGCTCACATTATTATCCAGAGATCCCGAAATCAGAGAAGAAATACCGGGTGGTTTCTTCACAAAAATAAAGATTCCTCTAGTGAAAGGTCTTCTCCTTCTGCTTGGAACACGCCTCCAAGGCATCCAAATCGGTACTGCCATTATTCTCGCATCTCAGGAAGAATGACGAGGACCCCAAGAAACCCTCTGAAGCCACGACAATGCCCGAGCTCCAGGCGGACTCCGACAAGACACACAAAATAGTGATGATGTCACACCACATTCCTGTGTTCTGAAGGAGAGGTCAGAGCTATGAAAGAGAGAGTGATTCATCGACAGAGCAGCAATGAAAACACCCATTTTCTCTTCTTATTGATCGTTGCAAGGAGGAAGTCTCCAAGCGCAAGGAAGCAACGTCCGATCAGGATGGAACCTTCAAGATATGCAAGAAGGTGATGATATCACATCTCATCCAAAGTGTTCTAAGGAATAGATCCGAGATCCACTATGAGAAACAATTCAGCAACACACCCAACCGATGAGCTCCCTCTCCTTCTTCCTCATACACGCCATCAAGAAAGAGACTCTGAACTCCAAGATCGAACCTCGGGCCCCTAAAAAATCGAGCAAGTCGGAACCAGATCACTTATCCAGTGGAGTAGGAGCCCTACCTATCACCCCTAATAGCAGTACCTTGTCACGACAACTGATGTATCATAAGAGGCTCATCACAATGCTCATATGGTGCACCAACCAGACTCCCACTCGGCGAGAGCCTGACCACTATTACTTTCACCCTCCCTCTATCCTTCCTCCATCTGGTGAAGAGAGAAGAAAACATGGCGACCCAGCAAAGCAAATAAGAGGATTCTTGAAGCAAGGGTTCCATAGAGAAGATAGAAGTGATCCCCAGCTAAGAGTTCCACTCTATTTATAGATGGGAGAGAAGTCGAACTGCCTCCAATTCATATTTTCAATCCCAAAAAGCGGTCCACGTTTCGAGATTTTTGGTCAATCGAATCAGCAGAAGATCAACCGTCACTGTCAAAACACGAAACCTATCTTTCAGTCATTATGACTCCTGAATTCAAAGAGATGCAGGATGACCTTGAGAGATCTTACCGACCGATGCCACAGCTGGTAGCCAGCTGTACAATCTACAAGTAAACCCAGAAGATCTGCATTTATGATCCAGATCCTCTTCTGCCAACATCAAGATGAATTTAAGGCATTGAAAGGTTCTCTACCTACTCCGCTCTTTCGACTCCCTTCCGCAGGCTCCGACAAGCGAAGGAGCGGGGGGCATCTATAGTGGTCAAAATCTGACCCGTCCAAGATGGCGACACGTGTCTTCACCTTTCAATTCTCTGAGAGACATCAGAGTTCCCTTTCAAAATCCATGCTATACCCGACCTTCTCAAGGTTTTCTCCTCTAAGAGGTTCCTTTCTGTTCTGAATACTTCAACCCCGAACCAAGAAACTCCAGCAACAAATCAATTCTGATCTCCGCTGACAGTTACGCAGCCTTACCTTCCTCCACCGCATAATGTGTAATACGCCTCAGCGCGAGCAGTTATAGATAGTGATGATTTTCCTGCATGCAACCCCAAAAACTAGCACATGTGATCATGACCGTTGCAAACGAATCGACATGTACAAATCATGCAATTACGAGGATCTTGCTTATACTCATCTGCCTCAATGCAAACAGTTCAGTAAAGTATACGTAGACCTCCTCCTCCAACGAAGAAGATGATTGAATTCTGATTCTAATCTGGATACATCCTCTAGATTCCTGTAATCTGAGAATTGTAATGAAGGTCCTCCTCCTCTTCATGATTTTTCTCGACTAAGGGTTTTCATGTAAATCCTCTGCATCTACGTGCACTACTCATTTCATTTCTCGCTTGTGGTGAGGATCGACCCGTCCAATCACTTGTGGCGAAAAATCACCGCCACAAGTATCTTCACGTACTGCGGGTGTTGTTGTGGCCCATTGTTTTTTCTTCCGTGTGTTAATGTGCAGAGAGTTATAACGGATCTCAATTGAGATCTTTTTCTACGGTAATGGGTCATTGTAGCTATTTCGAAATTAGCCATCTGCTCTTGGCTGCTTTTTTTCTGTTAGAATGCGACGTTGTTTTCTTTACATTTCTTGTCACTCTCTCTCGAGTACCACTGAAGTGAAAAATGTTTACACTCACATTTGAAGAGAAGAGAGTGCAAATGAGAATGACTCAAGGAAAGTTTCAGATTTGATTAAGACAGGTTAAAGTCTTTAGATGCCGGGGGAGTGGGGGGTGGTTGTTGGAATTAAGATTGTAATAGTTATAATTAATTGATATTAATTATTTTGACTTTTAGTTCAATATAAGTGTCGAGCCTTTGGTTCTTTAATAAAAGGAAGTCTGTGTCTTAAAGCATAAGCTTAAAGAGAAACGAAAACGAAGACTGAATAGACATAGTTTTTTATTTTATCTCAAAAGAAAAAAAAAGAAATAACCATAAGTTTTCCCTGTCACCTAACTTGATACTTTCTTTTAATGACAAATTTCCTGAATGTTGTTAGACATGAAAGATTCATTATTGGTGGTTAGAAATTCATCCTGAAACGCATATTGATAGGTGCCCCATGAGATGCATACTTCAGATGCAGACCTGGCTAAAACCAGAATCCTTTGTGAAGCTTCACAAATTGCAATCTGCTATAGTCTAAATTTATTCTATTTCAGGTCTACTTGCAGGGATTACTTGTACCAAATAAGTACTCTTAAAAGCAAATAGTTCATTAGCTCATACATCTAATCATTTACAATGTGCCGGTGGGCTTAAAATGGACCAATCAGAACTTGTTATCATGTAAACAAGTACAGGGTCAGAAATCAAAAGTCCATTCTCGTTTGTTGGTTAGTCCCGTGTTTGCACGCTGGGAATGAAAATGAGGACTCCCATCGATTCCCCTTGAACACCGTCGAGGCTTAAATTGAAAGTCCAGTGCATCTACATACTTCTCTTCACGCATGTTTGTTAAGATTGTTGCCTGAACACAATTGGACCCTTTCAACGAAAAGCAACCATCACCAAACTTTTTTCCTGATCTCTCTGTGGGAGCTCCTCCATGAAAAATAATCAGTAACAGTATAGTTGAAATGGATTTAAAAATCGTTCAACCGGAGAACCTGGCAATAGCTAAGCTCACAGCAGTAAACAGAAGGTAGAGGCCGACTAGGCAGAAACCCCAGAACCTAGGGACCCGAAACCTGAACCAAGTAACAACAAGAAGCGAACCCATCAAGCTCAGCAGAAGGAACACAAAGGCGACCACGATGCCAACATTGAACCGCAGTTCATAGGCTTCTGGATACACTTTTGCCGTTTCTATCACCATTGCCATGCCCAGCCCAACCAGCATATTAAACATGGGGCCTGCAAAGCAACCAGCCATTGCCATTGCAGGCTGCCCGGCCTTTGCCAGTGAAACATCGGCAACAAGGTCCCCCACTGAGTTCCACCATGCCAATACAGTAAGGCCGAGTATCGCAGGTGGCAGGTCCATTATAGTTCCCACTGCTACAAGACAGTTCAGCAGTTCTCCTGCCATTGTTGATATCCAGAAAACACTCATCACAAAGGCAACTAAGGTGGTTGCAGTCTGTTCACCTTCTGTTTCTGGGGGTTCCTTCTCAAGAATGAAATGTACTACTGCGAGACACAGGCTTACGAAGAGAACAATAAGCCAGAGAGGAAGCGACGGTGTGGGAGGAAGAACACAATCTGGTTGTCCATTGCCATAAAAGAACTAAAGGAGTATAGGACTGCTAGAGGACACAAGCAAATGTTAGCTGCAGCATAGAATCTGCTCCATTCGGAAGGTGATATTGATGGGATGGTGAGCTTCAAGACAATGTAACTGGAACTTCCCAAAGCCACGAGATCTGTTGTAAAGTATAAATAATTAGAAGCATTTATTAAACTTGAGTAGTCCTAAACGACAACCAAATAAACATTTAACAAGAGACTGAGCACACAGTTTAGAAGGAACCTAAACTAAAATATATGATATAGAGAAATATCGAAGCATCAGATCACTGAGGAATTGGTACAATATCCATTCCAACATTTGTTCTACATATGCAAATTAAATCAAAGAGGAAAGAAAACCACATCCGTTCCAAGTTTCCAACACTTTCTACATGAGGAGTAACAGAGGGCATGACAATGCTTGAAACACCTTTTCCTACTCGAACACCAACCATATCAATTACATCATGAAAATCAAGGCATGTGGTTCCGCATAATGCAAACCTATAATCATAATGCGATGGACATGAGAGCAGTTTAGACATATACCTTCAAGAAGGGATCACAGTCATCAATAATGATATTTTCCCCATAAAAGGTATCAATGAGATTACTGAATCCAAGTCGTACTTTGTCCAGTGACGCAAATAAATCAATAAGCCCTAAGATCAGCCACAAACCAGGCAATAATCACAGGCTTGAACACCACTTCATCTCTAAATAGAGGAAGCTATAAAATAAAATGTAGAGGAGGAGAGGGATCAACTGGCATAATGCGGAAACCGGGGATACATTCTGCCGTCTGAATTTGGCTAGTTCTTGGTAATAATTCTTGTCTGTACAACCAAGTTATTGAGATACCTAGCACATGCCGTTAATGCTCATCCCTAATATACAAATCTAGAGCACCATATATAAGCTAAATTACAGAAAACAATGTGCTTGCAAAAACAAGTTCCGAAAAGGTTTTGCAATCTCATTAAATCAACCTGATGCTGGATATGCTTTTTTGACAATTTCAACTCTCATATCAAGTATGGGAAAGCAACAGAACTACAGAAAATGTTTCCTATCCCCTGGGCAAAGATACACATCTACAATAATTGACTTGGAATCACTGGATTAGAAAACGGGGATGATACTCCAAATAATATCTAAATAAAGAAAGACTACTGGTGCTAATAGTTAATAGTTTACTGTCTTGGTTAATAGTTTACTGTCTTTATCTATGTATTTATCTTCTAATTAGAAAAATACACAAGTCCATAATATCAACAACGAACCCAAGTGTAGCCTATAAATTTCGCGCAACTATCCGTTCCAAGCCCAGTTAATGGCCTACAGTAAATAGCATTATCCTGAGATAGAACTTGTCTGGTATATCCTATAGTAGCTGGATGCCCTGTCCCATCCATTTACACACACATCCAATGTGCCTGAGGTGCTCCTCAATAGTAAAGCATTTTTGATCTACTCCTCAAAAGCAGAGCTAGAAGTATAAATTATAGTTAACTGTAAACTTAATAACAACAAAGCCCTTACCCAAATATTTGGGGATGGCTAGCCTACATGATCTTTTTCCTTAAATACAATTCTGTTAACAATGATCTTCGTTGTTAAATTAACAACTATTGCATCATGTTAAATTAACAACAATGATCTTAGGTCTACACTTTGTCCATGTTCTCTCAACTACCGTTGATGTAGAACGAGAAGGGGGAAAGAAGAAAGAGGGAAGAAATTAGAATTTTGAGGGATAAGATTTGATTTAGGCTTCAAGACCAAGGAGATCACTCTCCTACTTAGCACATCACCCATGCCAAGGTTCAATCACAAAGTAAAATTTTAATGCAAAATTTAGGGTTTTCTTAAATCAACTGAACTCAAAAAATAAGTACAGCACTTGGCCTTTTATAGGCCCATACAATTAAAAGTTGTGTCATACCCGATATGGGACTAAAACAAAGGAATAAAACTGAGCCTAACCTAAAATAAAGGAAAAAAATAGCCTAAGTAAATAAAGCCTACTGATTCCCATCAATTCTCCCGGCTTCAAAAAATTCGCCATTAGCGAATGGCGATGGTGTGGATATGAAATCGAATCGGGAATGACTGAACAAACTCCTCATGGCGGATCTCCTCAGCACTGGTGGCTGCAACGGACGAACTGGAAACCGTTATGGCCACGTGGAAATGCGATAATGACTCAAGTCCTCGACGCGACACAATGAGTTGATCCAAGATGACGGGGAATATCGAGCTCATAGGCGTTGGAACCAAACCTCCTCAAAACCTTGTATGGACCCTTGTGTCGAGTATAGAGCCTTTTCAAAGTTTTCAGTGGGAATCTCTCTGGGTGCACCCTAATCAGCACCTCACATCTATTGTGAGGTCATGCAATCACTTGTGAGACTCTACGGCAGACTAACAGTTATACTGTTGATTGTCATTTGCCTTGTATTATTACATGCAACTCATACAAATGTAGTGCAGATGGCTCAAGTGTGACGGTGAGATACCTGAGAGAAGAGGGAGAAGGCCGTGTTGGTCCCGATATGATACCAATTGTTGGACTTGCTCTGTTGGCACTTATGGATCTAAAATACGAAGTCAACACAAATACTAAACAAAGAATGATTAAAGTTAAACAAATAAATAAACTTGCAATAAAGGAAATCAAATCTCAGAAAAGTTTAGACAAACGCAAACACGAGAGATTTATCCTGGTTCGGTCCTCGTGACCTACATCCAGTCCCCAAGCCACCCGCTTGAGATTTTCCTTTATCCTTGACTTTGTACACCCAAAATCAACACCATGCACACCACTTGACAAATCCCCTTTGCCAAATGTGTACACCTTCTCTACAACCAAGAGAACAATTACCACCTTGTACAACTTGCTTCTACACCAAGAAGACCCTCTTGTACAATGATATCTTTGAGGATTACAACACTTCCTATAAGCCTTGGTACAATATGTGAACGTGGACAAGGTCTAGTATAGGAGAAACTTCAGAGAACTTCACTATAGAGTTGGAATTTGGTGAAGAACTGAAGTGGGAACAGTTTTCAGGATTGGCAGAATTTTGATTAGAAAACTGAAGATTAGGATTGGTATTTTGCCTTAGATTAACAACCCTATTTATAGATGCACTCTAGGGTTAGTTAGGGTAGTTAATAGGTGCCTTTTGAATGTTCAAACGTTGAAGAACGTTGCAGAAAATACCAGAATACAGAAACTGCCCAACAGTCAGAAACTGCCTATAGTCGACTTGCCATTTGAGTTAGTCGACTAGTCTAGGCAAATTTCCAAAGGTTAGTCGACTAGTATTGACTATAAGTCGACTAGGTCAAGATAAGCTCAAGTGACAGGTTTCTGGATAACTGAACCAAGTCGACTGCAACTTCTTTATAAGTCGACTAGGCCAGGATTAGTCGACTAGGGGAATAGGGTTAGTCGACTACATTGATCTATTAGTCGACTAGGTCTTCTGTCAAGTCGACTAACAGACAAACAGAGAGTTGGGTATCAAATTGAGACACAGGATTAGTCGACTATGGCTTTGGTCAAGTCGACTACATGAGGTATTAGTCGACTAACATGGACTATAAGTCGACTATAACTCTATGATATGTGTGTGTGCATCAAGACTTTTGACATGCTATTTTACAATTACAAAACACATCATATCAACTCTCTTTGGGAAGTCTTGATCATGTAGAACTCTTGATATAGTCGTGTGATAGAGCTCCAATGAAATGCTTCACAAATGTCGTCATCGAAATATGTTCCAACATTCTCCCCCTTTTTGATGATGACACTTTGTGTGCACAAATGCTCCCCCTGCAGAAAATAAGTTATATTTTCCTCCCCTGCAGAAAATGGGTTATAACATATAGAAATACTTTGTTCTCCCCCTGCAACAAAATATCATAGAATGTATATATATATATATATATATATATATTATAGATGTTTCTTATCAACTTTCTTATATGGTACCTGCAAGATAAACGTTAGATGGTACCATTATAAAAGAACATATAACCTTTAGGAGTCCAATCCATTTTGAATTTGGTTTCCACTGTTAGTATACACATAATTGCATGAATTACATATATCATGAATGTATGATGCAATATATGTATTTTTATCATTAATGCTTAATTCTTAGGATACATATAAACTTATTTTTCTTAGACTTTCTTGTCATAAAAGACTTATATGGATTATACCAATATGAAGATTTTTCAATATATCCATACCATAATTATTATGTGACAACTTTTGAAAAGATAACAAGTCATTCAATTTTTCTTTTTTCTTGATTGAACTAGTCACATTTTTCAAAATATCTTCATATTTCCTTTTGAAAACTAACATGTCTTTATCCAATATAGAAATCCTTTCATTCAAAGAGGTTTCCTTTTTAAGAAAACATTTTCTTTTATAACTTCTCATTATCATTTTTCAAAGATGATATTACTTTTCAAACTCATCTTTTTTGACAGTTTATAGAAGAAACTTGTAAAGCATAACATGAATTTTCATTTAAATTAAAAGTTTTTCATTTTCTTTTGATAAAACTTTATTTTTCAGTTTTTCATTTTTCAGATCATTAAATAATTCAGGAAATGCATCTGAAAGTTCAGTAAATGATACCTCATCATCTTCAAGTGCCATATAACAGGTTGACACGTTCAGTGGTTTCTTCTTCGTCAGAGGAAGATTCTTCGTCAGAGGAAGAGGAATCACTGTTTTCTCATGATGCTTCATAGTCTTTCATCTTTCTGAACTTTTTGCTCTTGTATTTACCTTTATTTTTGAGCAAAGGGAATCCTTCTTCATGTGACCTGTTTTATTGCAATTAAAGCATTCAAATTTACCTTGCTCAAGAAATCTCCTGAATTTCCTTGAAAGCATTGTCATCTCTCTTCATCGTCATCGGAATCGTCCGTGTCTGAGGATGCATGGAAAGCAAGTTCTTTCTTCTTTGAGTGAGGTTGTCGTTCATCCTTCTTTCTTTCTTCTAATTGCACTTCATATGCCATTAGATTACCAATAAGGTTTTCTAATGACATAGTTGAGAGATCATGGGCTTCTCAATTGCGGTTGTCTTCTTCTCCTATTCTGGTGTGAGTGCACGAAGGATCTTGCGAACTTTTTCAACTTGTGTGTATTCCTTTCCAAGGGATGCTAAGGAATTGGTAATGTCGGTGAATCTTGTAACCATTTCTGATATGGTTTCATTCTCCTCCATTCTGAATAATTCAAACCTGTGGACAAGAACAGAAATCTTAGATTCTTAACTTTATTTGTGCCTTCGTGTGTTACCTGAAGAGTATGCCATATTCGATTTGCAGAAGTGGCTATTGACATACGGTTGAACTCTTCTTTGGTTAAGGCACAGAACAAGGCATTCATCGCTTTGGCGTCAAGCTTCGCATTCTTCTTTTGATCATCACTCCAAGCGTTGTAGTTGGTTGTTGGCTTGGTGTACGGTGCTTCTACGATGTTCCAAAGTTCGTAGTTGAGCGATTGCAGTAGATCTTCATTCTACACTTCCAATAGTTGTAGTTGATCCGTCAATAGCGGTGGACGTTGTGTAGAATGTCCTTCTTTGAATTGTGACGAAGGAACTCCGTTGCCATCCTTGCTTGTTGTTGACTAGGTATGCAGGGCTTGTATGCCGGTTCAGGCTCTGATACCAAATGTTGGTCCCGATATGATGCCTTGTTGGACTTGCTCTGTTGGCACTTATGGATCTAAATACGAAGTCAACACAAATACTAAACAAGAAGGATTAAAATTAAACAAATAAATAAACTTGCAATAAAGGAATCAAATCTCAGAAAGTTTTAGACAAACGCAAACACGAGAGATTTATCCTGGTTTGGTCCTCGTGACCTACATCCAGTCCCCAAGCCACCCGCTTGAGATTTTCCTTTATCCTTGACTTTGTACACCCCAAATCAACACCATGCACACCACTTGACAAATCCCCTTTGCCAAATGTGTACATCTTCTCTACAACCAAGAGAACAATCACCACCTTGTACAACTTGCTTCTACACCAAGAAGACCCTCTTGTATAATGATATCTTTGAGGATTACAACTCTTCCTATAAGCCTTCGTACAATATGTGAACGTGGACAAGGTCTAGTATAAGAGAACTTCAGAAAACTTCACTATAGAGTTGGAATTTGGTGAAGAACTGAAGTGGGAACAGTTTTCAGGATTGGCAGAATTTTTATTAGAAACTGAAGATTAGGATTGGTATTTTGCCTTAGATTAACAACCCTATTTATAGATGCACTCTAGGGTTAGTTAGGGTAGTTAATAGGTGCCTTTTGAATGTTCAAGCATTGAAGAACGTTGCAGAAAATACCAGAATACAGAAACTGTCCAACAGTCAGAAACTGCCTATAGTCGACTTGCCATTTTGAGTTAGTCGACTAGTCTAGGCAAATTTCCAAAGGTTAGTCGACTAGTATTGACTATAAGTCGACTAGGTCAAGATAAGCTCAAGTGACAGGTTTCTGGATAACTGAACCAAGTCGACTGCAACTTCTTTATAAGTCGACTAGGCCAGGATTAGTCGACTAGGGGAATAGGGTTAGTCGACTACATTGATCTATTAGTCGACTAGGTCTTCTGTCAAGTCGACTAACAGACAAACAGAGAGTTGGGTATCAAATTGAGACACAAGATTAGTCGACTATGGCTTTGGTCAAGTCGACTACATGAGGTATTAGTCGACTAACAGGAACTATAAGTCGACTATAACTCTATGATATGTGTGTGTGTGCATCAAGGCTTTTGACATGCTATTTTACAATTACAAAACACATCATATCAACTCTCTTTGGGAAGTCTTGATCATGTAGAACTCTTGATATAGTCGTGTGATAGAGCTCCAAATGAAATGCTTCACAAATGTCGTCATCGAAATATGTTCCAACAGGCCGAGGAAATTTCTAGACCTAGGAATAGACCATCAATAGGAGACTCAGGAGAAAAATGAGAAACTAGTCACTAAGTAACATATGGTGTCTTGCTGTCCTTGGCGGTGACTGTTCCCTCCTTGTTATTCCCTACATTTGACTTGAGTTTGACAGGCTTCAAGACTATTTTTTTCGTTAAATTTAAACTCACAAGTGTTAGACCTACCCAGACTGATTACATCCAAGTCATGCAACCAAGACCTACCCAATAAAATGTGTGTAGCGTCTATGTCTAAGACATCACACCAAACATGATCCTCACAGCTAGACATATGGATAGGGACCTAACAACGCTGGGTAATAGATTGAGTAATCTTATCAACCCAATTCACGTTGTATGGGTGGGGATGTGGTCCAGCCTTGACACCCATCTTCTCAAGAGCTGTCTTGGCAATGATGTTCGCACAATTACCCTCATTTATCACCAATTTATAGTTTTTTCCTTATGTGTAATATAGGTGTGGAGGGAATCCGAGATTATCCAAAAGGATGGGGAGATCGATAGTGATGTCAACCATAGGATCCAAGCCGGCTGGTTGAAATGGAGGAGCGCAACAGGAGTTTTATGTGATCGTAATATTTCGTTATGGCTGAAGGGAAAGTTTTATCGGACTGCTATTAGGCCTTTGTTATATGGCACAGAATGTTGGGCTATAAAGAGATATCATGCCCAGAAGATAAGTGTCGCAGAGATGCGCATGCTTCGTTGGATGTGTGGTAACACGCAGAGAGATAAGGTGAGAAATGAGGATATTCGTACTAAAATAGGTGTAGCCTCTATAAAAGAGAAGATGAGAGAAAACCGCCTACGATGTTTTGGTCATGTGCGACGTAGACCTACAGATGCGCTAGTCTGGCGAGTAGAGCGCATCAATTTAGGGCAAGTTAAGAGAGCGTCGTGGAGACTGAAGAAAACATGGATGGAGGTAATACGACAAGATATAGAGGCTAAAGGTCTCAGTGAAGGCATATTGCTCGATAGAAATGAGTGAAGAAAGCTGATCCATGTGCCTGATCTGGCGTAATTCTCTTTTGGTTCATGTAGCCTACCCCACATACTTGGGACAAATGGCTTAGTTGTTGTTGTTGTGTAATATAGGTGTGGAACACACTAGACATATGATAATCCTCATTACTAACAGCTGTGTGTGAACACCTAACGACACCCAACTTAATGCTAGAAACCCTAACATCATCAGAATCAATCGCGCCGCCAGTTGGTTCGTAAACACCGTCTCGATCTCATCATCATCAGCTTCCTTGATTAGAAAGTTCCTAGAGGGACATTGCGCGGCAACGTGACCATAACCTTGGCACTTAAAACATTGATTACCCTTGATATTCCTAAAAGATTCACTTATCACAGACTTGTCCTTAGGGTCTCTAGTTGTGTGAGTGTTTGGGCAAGGTTGCTCCCCGGCTTTAGGAATGACCTTACGCTCTGAAGAAAACCTGAGAGAGATTTCTATGTCTTGACCTAGCTGGCTTGTCTGCTCAAGAGTCACTATCTTGTGGGAGTAAATGAATATTACTTGCTGGATGTCTGACCTCAACTCAGAACGGTACATAGATATCGCTTGTTAGGAGTCATCTCGCACCTCACAATATAGTGTTAGGTCGTCAAATTCGATAGTGTAATCCTAAACTGACCGGCTACCCTTGCGAAATATGCGCAGCTTGTCTTAAAGGCAATGTTTATAGGAATCAAGAAGGTATTTCTCCTAAATTTCTGCTACATTTCCTCCCCAGATTCTACGAAAGTCCCACGCCTAATGTACTATCTACCGAAGTCTAATAAATTATATCTGACCCTGAAAACCTCATCCTAGCAAACCAAACCCTACTCTCCTCTGTAAACCTGTACCAATCAAAGTAATAGCCCAAGTCTGTCATCCAATCACTAAAAATCTTCGGGTCAAGGATATCGTCAAATGTGGAAGTATATATCTTAATCCTACGGATTATATCAACTTCTCCATCCCTATGTCTATTGGTGTTCTCTCTCCTATATCGAGTGTCATCTCTTGAGTTCTCTTTCTTTTTGTTTTCTAACCCTTGAACTCTAAGTTCGAGTGTCATCTCTTGAGTTCTCTTTCTTTTTGTTTTCTAACCCTGAACTCTAAGTTTTAAGTCTTGAAGCTCTTTAATGATTAGGTCTAGTTTGGACTCCATAACTAGATGATCAGGGGAATAAGTTCTACCACTACGAAGAAGCATGCACTATACAATACACATAATTATACGGATGCAAGATAGTTTCTCCAGTTCATGAGATGTGTGCACCATATAATCAATAAAAATATTTCCTAATGGTTTCTAAAATGACGATGCAGAAAATGATTTCTAAAGTGAATACGCAACAAGCAGTGATAAAAGGCATTAACAACATCAAAAATATAACTCACAATCACTACAAGACACAAGAGATACGCAAAATATCACAATAGTGAGAGGTGAGTTTAGAGACTACCCAAAGGCGCATGAAAAAGCATCGATATCGAGTAGTGGCTCCAAACAAGAGCTTGTGAGGCCAGATCTGTTGCCCAAAAGCTGTGAAATTCTTTCACTATCTCTGGGACTCAGCTGCGGATTCAAAGATTCAGACGGAACTCAAATCGGACTCCGAACGGGCCTGAAATGAACTCCGAAATGAACTAATGTACTGTTGTTGATCTGTGTGAACAGTGACGGCTCAGAAACGCAAGGTTCGATCAGCTTGGTGGTTCAGTGGCTCAGTTCGGTGGCTCGGCTCAGACTAAGGGTTGACTCTGGTCGGCTTAGCAGGTCGGATCCGACTCGAATCAGGTTCGATCTTGAAGATCCAAACCCGTAGTCTTCTGAAGGGGTCGGGTTCACTTGGCGGGTTAACTTAACCCGCAACGAAATGAGTTCGTGTTTGACAATTTTAGTTCCCAACCTGTTTCGTTGCTTCCTCTTCACCCGAGCACTAGGGTTTTGAACTCGGCGGTGGCGGAAACTTCTAATGGCTCTGGCAGTGATCGGTGATTTTAACGGCAAGGTCAGACGACAGTGAAGTCGTTGGACATGAATGCGATGGCGAGGGTGATGGAACATTGGCAATCTGGAGGGAAGATAAGGCGGCAAAGGTAGAAGAGCTGTTGGCAGGCTGCAGTGGGAGAAGATGGCAGGGGAGACTGTTGTGGCAAGGAGAGATGGTCGGCGAGGTCAGTCTTCTGCTGGCGGATGATGAGGTGATCGGCGAGGTCGGCGTGGTGTTGTTGAAGGGTGACAAGGACATCGCAGTGGAGGATCTTGGCGAGATGGAAGAGCTGTCGGCGGGCTTCGGAGATGGCGCCAGGAGGTGGTGATCTGCGAGGAGTCATCGATGATGAGAGTGGAGGATCTGGGCGGCGCTAGGAAGTGGTTGGCGCCGAGGGAGAAGATGAACAATGTCAAACTTTTTTATTTTTATTTTTCTTTTGATTTTCTTTTTCATTTCTTTTCTTTTTTTATTTTCTCTCTTTTTTTTTTTTATCCGATCTAGGGTTTTGGATTTTTTTTTTTAAATTAAAGAAGGGAAAAGAAAGAGGTGGAGAGAAATCTAGGGTTCTGTAGAGGAAGAAGCTAATGTTTTTGTGGAGGGAAAATTTTTTGTGGAGAAAGAATAGAGCAGGATTTTAACTCCGATACCAAACTGATGTAGAACGATTCTCTCCCACTCAGCACATTACCATGCCAAGATTCAATCACAAAGCAAATTTGCAATACAAAATTTAGGGTTTTCTTAAATCAGCAGAACTCAAAAAATAACTACAGTATTTGGCCTTTTATAGGCCCATTGATATGAAATGTGTATGCGTGTATAAAAATCAGCATCACAACACTCGATCACACTTCACCAACATGAAACAATTGTTAGTAAGAAAAAGTTAAAACTAATAAAGCAGATAGCTGTAACAAAATAACATGAGCAGACAAATCCAATTCAATTGAGAAGCAACTAAATATAATATATTAATATTATGCAACAAAAGAATCTACGATCAATATTAAAGCTATTGAATTACATGTAAGTAAATACGCACAATCTCACGTTTGTGGACAGCAGTTAAATCGATAAAAACTCATAGATTAAATATCAAACTCGAAATAACCAATCTGAATTAGAAACGTACCTACTGACGATCACGTCGGCCTCAGTGTCGCCTCAGTGTCCTTGTGATGCTTGTGGATGCGTAGAGCAATCTCCCACGAATCCAACCCTTCGAACCGTGCGTGATTTGAACTCCGGATGAGAGATACGGTTTGAAAACGAACTTTGAATACTTAGCAGGTCTGTTTTTACTATAGGGGGGTCTGTTTTTACTGTAGCAGTCAGGTCGGGTGCACTCTAACAGCAGGTCAGGGAACGGTAGCAGTATTGTAGCATGGTTTTCTTTAGGAGATTTGAATAGTATTTTTTTGAATTTTCTGAAATTTTCTGAGGTTTTTATAGAGAATTAGAACAGGGATTTTTCTAGAGGAAAGAAGAGATTTTTTTAATAGGGAAAGAGGAGAGAGGTAGGGAAAGAGATAGGCTATTTAAGGCTTCACACCACTAATCTAGAGTTTCTCTAGGGCTCACACATAAAGAGAGATTTGAGAGAGATTACAACTAACACAAATTTGAAGAAAAACTTTCATAATTCATTATTTTCATTGATTGATACAAGA